>JACEIK010001774.1:41946-120863 GCA_018107945.1 Datura stramonium | reverse complement strand
TATACCCCTACTCAGGTGTCTACAACTCTACTGGTACTGTAGCCAACCTACCGGTCCCCTGGGTCTACAACTGGGCCCGCTTGGCCCCTGAACTGTAGCTATGTCTGAGTCCGGAGGACTCCTGATATCTACACCCCGGGCGTAAATGCTCGGCGGGGGTGTGTATAAGGGCAATCACGACATATGAGGATCTGTATCCCCATCTTCGTCCCTTGCGGATGGCATACCTCTCCGTAGAGCGACGTAATCTCGCCCCTGGCGGGCGATGACACAGCTATTAACCCTGGGGCGGTCATGGAAGGCTTCTAACTGAGGGCAACCCCAACCTAGGTTCTATACTGACACATCAATATATCTATATAAAGGGAGCATATATGTCCTTCTTGGCCTAACGCTAATGCTACTCGCTTCTGGGATAATCTGTATGGCTGTTTGCAGGCATGCCATGCGCCCGTATTTGATTAGAGGATCCTGATAGTGATCATGATCTCTAATAGTCTGGGCTGAATAGAGCGAGGTCTGAAGTGGCCTAACAATACTCTGAATGTCCCACTCGGACATCTATAACTCATGAATAATCGTGGGGTTGCGGATAGCTAACTACTTTATTCTTCTAATTAAACAACTATAGGGCTGGGCTTGGTCGAACTTGCTTCTATGTGATTGGTCCTTGGTCCTCCATAGGGAACTTACTGATCTCCTTAACTTGTGGTTAACACTGTACTAGCAGAGTACTACTGACTCCTTAGGCCTTATCTGAATCCACTGGGATCTATATTACTGTTCTGGGCAATTCCCAATCTTATAGGCAATTCTATATAGGTTAGCCCTCTCCTGGTACTCTGTACCTGAATACCTTACAAGAACAGGCTAGGGTGCTGGCCCGGTCACTGACTACTGATGTGGAACCCTCCTTGAGGTACCCACGGGCTTATCTGACTCGGACGACTGGGCTGGCTTGCTGGGCATCCTACGTGGTAACTGTTAAGTCGACTAAGACTGACAATCACTGATAAGGTTAAAGGGATGGTGGACGATCATTCAATACACTGGAGAACCCTGGTGTCGATAACTCTAGAATATACATATTCTATCTCTATTTCTGGTTCTGGAACGTACGATAACGTCAATGACCTCTAGGAATGCTTTCCTGCCAATACAGGCGCCAACTGGTCGTTAGACCGCCTAATTGCGCCCATACTGTTTAACCAACTAATTCAGGCCAATAACTCTTTACGAGCTTCTGAAGTCTAGGCCTGGAAACAAACATATAAGTCTACCATCACAATAAACTGAGAACTAAAAGAGTTTCTATAGCGTTCATAACACGAATCATATTTAACCTGCTCCCTTTTAGCGAGAGGTCCTGCAGTACGATCTGTATACGTTTTCTAGAAGCTAACCAAAATTTATGTAACTGTAATCCTATTAGCAGCTACTCACAACATATCTGATATTTAGATATATATATCAATAAAAGCTAATTACAACATATCGAATTACAATCTAATGGTAGCAACTATCTGCAACATCTGAGATAAAATTGTTGAGTTTATTGATAAATATGCTCCTGTGTTTTTCTGTTATGAGTAGCTAAATCTATAACTAAAGGTGTGTGATGATGGGTGTTTGATTTAAATTTGTATTGCTAGCTTTATCTTGTTATTACTTAATTAGTTTAAATCTATTGAATGCTCCTCAAATTATAGTTGATTGCTCATAGTTACCAATATTGGTATTATTTTCTTACTTGATTTTGTCTTGAAAAAGAAGAATTAAGTAATGGGGGAGAATCTAATAGTGGATTGGGATTTGATTATGTGGGTTTGGGCTAGAAATAGCCAAACCCATGGTCATAATCCCTTTAGAGGTTGATGGCTAGAAATAGCTCATCCACTAACCCAAACCATATTGGAATAGTTGAATTGCACCTTGAGGTTCGAAAGGACTTGTGGATAAGGCACTTGTTCGGTCTGTTTCGCAACTACACGCAAGTGCACGTGGTCGAACAAGTAGTAAAATGACTAAAGTAAGCCAAGTATCGATCCCACAGGGACTGAACCAAGGTAATAATCTTCGAATTAAGTGTTAATGCACTCTAACTCTAAAAATGCAGACAACAACTTAAAGAAGATTTTGGGAGTTTGTTTCTAATTTATACTAATCTAAAACAAAATTACAAAGTGAGTCGAACTATAGTAATGAGCAAGGCGAGGCTAAAACAGACATGCATGGAAGTAATTTATCGATTCAATTCGGTTAATCTTTCCTTCGGTTGCTAGTCAAAATTGTGCCTATGGATTAAAACTTTCGTATTCAACCCAACTTAGAATCATGAACCTTCAACCTACATTTCTGTGATAAAGAAATTCGCTTGTTCTGGCCATACAAAACCGATTCCTTAATTGACTAATACGACTTTCGAGATATATTTCTATTACGAAGGTAATCAATTCTCAATTTTCCCAAACTAAGTAAGAGTCATATCCTACCAATTCACAACTTTCAGTTTCTTTCTCTTTCAAAGATAAAACCGGACTTTTTGATATACATTAATATTGGCAAAAACATTAATGCGGTAAGAACAAGAAATTGATAGAACAACCATGGAAGAAAAGATGAAAAAAAATGATCAATAATTACATTCCACACAAATGTTCTTAACCTCGGCAAAAGTGAATTTGTACTCATTTGTGGATTAAACATCATCAAGTAGTACTAAGATAACAAAAGTGAAATAAAGGAGAAACAGATAGAGAAGAACCTAAGATTTTCATCCCCTCAAGCACTGTAACCCACGTCCTTGCTCAACTAAGTGGAAATATTTAAAAATGAACCTAAATTATTGCTATTTATACTAGAGGATTTTCCGGAATAACAAGTAACGTGTCACGGAGTGCATCCTTGGAGCTGCTTGCCTCCACGGAGCTGCTGCCAGAACCCTCTTTGGAAAACGGGTCCCTCGGCATTTACTCCTCGGTGTGCCACGATGTGCAACACGGGCTTGGCCAACTGTGCCACGTCGGCGCGCAAACCCTTACTACAATTTGATGTTCCAGGTAAATATGCCCAACATGCCACGGCTTGTATCGCGTGGCATTGCCTCCGTGTCACGGAGGCGGAGCTTCACTGAAATTGCCAACATAACACATCCGAGGCGAGAATGCCTCCGCGTGGCAGCGTGACACGGCTCCATCGGAGCCCTTATTCTTTGCTTTTCTTTGACCTTTTCCTTGCCCGCTTCCGAGTCCTTTCCTGATTTTCACCAACATGAAACTTAGCTTCCTAAAATTAAAATTTTCCTGCAAAACAACACTAATCATGTTGGTTAGTATAAATTCACATTTTAACTATAAATTACATGAGAATGCACAAATAATGATAGATAAACAAGACGAAATGAAGCATTTGAGTATCGCAGGCATAATTCTGCCCAGATCAGCACCCCCTTGATTAAAAACATTGGGCTCCATCTTTTTTCAAGGTTATCTATACATATTAGTAATAAGTTGATTGTCTAGCAAATCGATTTGATTGGCAGTCCATCTACACCACACCTCACCGGACTTTTCTCATTATTGCTTCTCGATTTTGGTTATCTTGCTCTTTTGATTAGCTGATTTTAGAGTCCACAATATTATAGCATTCACTTCCCCTAAAATTTACTTTTACGTCTTCATTGTTGGATGCGAATCAATTCAATTCACTAAACAACTCTTGTGTAAATTATTCTCTATTCTCTATGGATTCGACCCCAACACCCATCAAGTTATTTGTTTTGATACTACAGCCGCTTACATTCTCTCTAAATGAGGAGTGTATTTTGAGCGTTATAAAAAATGGGGCCGTTGTCGGGGAATAACGCTTGATATCCTTGAGTTGTTTGTTAATTTGATTTGATATTGCATCTTAATTAATTTGACTTTATTATCTTAGTAGTGCATGTTGCACCTAGAAGACGCTGACATGGCGTGTCTGCGGTCATGCACAAATATCTGATCACCCTTTTGAAACCGGATAAGAAAAATCCCACGGGGGCTGGACTATTTATTAATTATCAAGTTCAAGTGCTAATTTAACCTTCCAAGTGTTGATTGTAGAAATATGGGAAAATTCTAATTAAATCTAGGGAGTGACCACAAAACAATCGAGAAACAATACAAAAGCAACTAGATTGAGCCTGATAATCATGCAATGCTACAATTCATAATGGTTGATACGAAACTTGATTGTTGTTGTCTCATATAGTTAAAATGTGGTGTTCATGGTCTTTCAAGCCTATAAACACAACAAACTAGTCTCAAATCTACATCATTGAGCGGATGCTTGGCGATCTGTTGTAGGCAATTTAACTACGTGGATGTGGTTTTACGGAGTTTGTGACCTTGATTTTGGACTTTCATACCTCTAATCATTTAACCTGACTTAGCTTCACAACTACTTCTATGAGCGGTGATGCGACAATTCTAAGTCGGTGTCTAGCTCACCCCGTGTTATAAACCAAGCAAGGAAAATCTAAATATCTATATAAAGGAGGGACTTAGGTCATGAACGTGTCATACCTCACAGTCTAGAAATCTCATTTATCTTTTTTTCCCCGTATTTTCTCTTTTTCTAGTCTGTTCATTAAAATTAAAAAAAAGAAAAAAAATCCTTGATCACGTTTATTCATCCTGATAATTGACGTCTCTTTCTCTAATAACTTTTGTCAAAAGTACTTGTTTCCCTCCCCTTTTTCTTTTCCTCCTCTCTGCACATCTTCTTTTGCGCCTTTTCATTTCTCATCTTAAAAAGAGTGATAGATAAGTTGCTATATCAAATTCTTGGGGATTGTTGATCAAACATTTTTCTTCCAATCCATTTTACATCAATGAAGGAATATTGGTGCGGTAAGATTGAAACAACTTGGTTAATATTGAGTTTATTTTAAAGATTACTACCTCAACGAGAGGATAAAGGACAAGGATTATTCTTCTCGATTAGGGATTATTTTGTCCAGAATTTACTCCTCCCCACTAGAGGTAAATTTTCTCTTTTATCTTTTTGTGATTTTAGCTTTTCTTACATGTTTGAATTGATATTTCATGTATCTTCTTCCAATTCCTTTTATATCAATGGAGGAATATATAGTGCAATAGAAAAAAGTTGAAACGAAACTTGACTATAATATTGAATTTATTTTAGGAATTACTACCTCAACAAAGGATAAGGGATACAGGATTATTCTTCTTGATTAGGGATTACGCCCAAATTTACTCCCTCGCCACCAAGGTAAATCTTCTCTTTTCTCTTTTTACGGTTTTGTTCTTTTAAATGTTAGTTGATGTTCCATGTATCTTTAAATTTTATATTCTAGAATTCCTGGTTGATTTGGGTTTATGACATACTAAAATAATGCATCTTTTGGTTAATTTATTGCCTATTTATGAGATTAATTTAATTCTTAAAAAATATAAAAGTACATTCTTACACTTGAAGGATTTTAGTAACACCTCTTATGTTCGAATTTTTAGGAAAATAAGACGCGATGATTTGACATACAAAAGTTTTAGGTTCTTCCACCCTTCTGTTTCCGGTAGACTGTAACCATACAATGAGTTGGAGTCCTTTAGGAGTTTAGACAGTCCTAAAAATTATGTATTTAAGAATAAGGAGGAGTGTTTCTTTTGAGTTTTGTCAAGGTACTTAGAATTAGAATAATTAGATGCTTAAAACGGTTTCATGATAAGTTCAATATTTTTATAAGGATAAGAACATGAGTCTCTCCCTTGAAAATTAATGAGATATTATATATTGGCCACTACTTACCAACCATTTTCATAATAAATATAATAATTATTTATTGTCTATCATCGGAAAGACAGTCGAGTTGGTTATCAATCTTATTCATGAAATGAAACTTGGGCACATGATATTAAATTTATTTTAGGAATTATTACCTCAATAGAGAGGATAGAGAGACAAGTTATTCTTCTCGATTAGGGATTCTGCCCAAATTTACTCCTCACCACCAAGGTAAATTTTCTCTTTTTCTCTTTTTACGATTTTTAGTTTTTTTAAAATATTTATTTGATGTTTCATGTATCTTTAAATTTATATTCTCGAATTTCTGCTACATTTAGGTTTATTACATAACTAAAAAAAATGCATCTTTCGGTTAATTTTCTTGCTATTTATGAGACTCATTTAATCTTTCACGAAATATACAAAAAAATCATTCTTACACTTGAAGCATTTTAGTAACACATGTTATGTTGAAATTTTAGGAAAATAAGACGCAAGATTTGACGCTACAAAAGTTTTCAGGGTTCTTCCGCCCTTCTGTTTCTGCTAGACTGTAACCACACAATGAGTTGGATTCCTTTAGGAGTTTGGACACTCCAAACAATAATTATGTATTTAAGAATAATATGGAGTGTTCTTTTTGAGTTTTGTCAACGTATAGAATTAGAATAATTAAATGCTTAAAAGCAGTTTCAGGATGATTCTACACTTTCTTTTAAGGGTAGAGAAGATGAGTCTCCCTGGAAACTAATGAGATATTGCATACTTGCCGCTACTTACCAATCACTTTCAAAATAAATATAATAATTATTTTCATTGTCTACCATTAAAAAGACAGACAGACTTGGTTATCAATCTTATTTGATATAATATTTGTTGGTAATTATATAGCACATGACCTTTGGTTTAACCTTGAAAGAACAGGCCAGTGCATTGAGAACCCGCTATGAGGGGGAAAGGATCGAGATCAAGTGAGTCTTATTTATGCAATATTACGTTATAGTATTGTTACACCCGTAAATTCTCAACATGTAGATGAACTATTCACATGTTGGTTAAGAGTTTAATTATACATGCTAGGAAAAGGCCCGGGAAAAGGGCGGATAAGAGAATCGTCGAACCATCGCGGGAAGGAGCCGGGCGAGAACCCCTCCGCGATGGCAACGTGCCACGGAGGGAGGGCCTCCGCGTTGGCTCCGTGTCACGGAGGCCCTGTCCAGGCTTCACTATATAAGCCCCTCCACTTCGGTTTTTAAGTTATATTTCATATAATTTCTAGAAGGCCGAGGGAAAACAGAGGGAGAGGAGGTTTCTTGATAATTTCCTTCCGATTACGCCGTCCAAACACGGTCCAAGCCGAATTAATCTCATATCGAGGTATTTAGCAGCAAGGAGCATTCCTACGGGTTTAGTTTCGTGAAATTCGGCCGGCGAATCGACGTGCTACCGAGCTAAGGTAAGTGGAATTGCTCCAAATTAGTGTCAATATACTCTAGCCCTAAAGTGAGTATTTCTCCCTACGGACTTTAGAAATAGCGAGTTTTTGACTGTTTTTCGATAAGCCAAAGTTTGGGCTTTATATATATTGAAAGCAATATTTTCTTCCAGAATATTAGCATATTTAGTTCTAATTGACCTATATATGAATGCAATTGGAAGAAATGGCAGAAGTACGGACAGATTTACGCCAGTTAGTCGAGAACTCCAGCAGAGTATGTAAAGCTAATTCCTTCAGCAAGTTAGTAATCCAGTACAGTAGATAGCGTGATGTATAGAATAAAGAATTCAGAAGTCGAGGTGAGTTCGGTATGAGTTTAGCAAGCGTGTTTTGAATTTAGCAAGCATGTTTCTATAATATTATGATATATATTCAGAATGAAAATTAGTAAAAAGCAATATCATACAGTCGGAATAATAATCCAAATACAGCCATGATCGAGCAGTCGAATAATATCTCGAGATACGGTATAGCCGAGCAGTCAGATAATATCTCGAATACGGTATAGTTACAGGTATGAGAATTAGTATAACACGAGAAAAAGTTCAGAATGAGAAATCAGATGCAGATAGTATTTTTCAGTCTAAACATGCTTGCTATATTGATTATTGTTTGTTGAGACATGTTTGTGTGATGAGGCACCCTTTGAGTGTCTTTCGCCGCCCCCAGGTTGTGGTGTGACCCAGCGTGAGGTGAGGGATACGCCACTCCAAGAAGTGGTATGTTGTCCGCAGTAGGACGAAGATGGGATGGGCATTCCCCATATCAGGCTGATCAGCATAGCAGTATAGCTTACCACATTTGTGCGCTTGCGCCGGGCGGTGCAGTCTGAACACGGTTACGGTTTACAGTTTACGTGCAGAGTCCTCGGGCTCGAACCGTTATTACTCCGAGGCCATAGCCCGAGCTGGAGACCCAGGGGGCCGATAAGGAGTGCTCATAGTTAGTAGACAGTGGAGTAACTTCTTTTTGGATGGTTTTGACACGGGTAGGGGTATATAGATTGTTTGTTGGTTGGCACCTTCCGGCATATAGGGGGCTGGTATTGGTCCTTGCTTGTTATATATATGTATATATATGTTATGTATTAGCTAATAGACAGCAGATCGCCACGTCGACAGGTACGCTCCTGCCTTACTCTCGGTATAGAAAAGCTATTTTCGAATTCTATGTCAGTTGACAGTTCGAGGAATATTTTCTACTATTGATTTCTAGTTATATTGTTTATATTCGGTTATGATCAGTTTGCTTTGCATACTCGGTACCAGTGGTACCCAGCCCGTTTGGGGCGCTGCATTACTTACTGCGAGGTACTCATAGACGAGGAGCCAATCCCCTCGTGATTTCGGCAGCTCATTGAGTCATCGGCTCTTTGTCATCCGAAGCTAGACAGCTAGAGGTCTATATCCTTTCTTTTGTTGTATAGTACGGGTAGGCAGGGCCACTGTCCCGACCATTTTATCAATAATTCTTAGAGGTTTTGCAGATTGTGTATATATATCTCCCTATGGTTAGTCGTGTCGGTCGTGTGGGGCCGTGCGTATGTTTAAGTTGTTTAGTGTTGTTGATTGTGTTGGCCGTGTGGGGCCGAATTCAGGCCGTAGTGGTGACCTTGCGGTCACGTAGATATTCGGTATTCATTATGCGAGTTAGTGATAACTAGACTGACATGGTGGCATTGTCGGCCCGCTTAGGTTTCCCTATGAGTATGTTTAAGTTGGGCGATGTTACATGACGGTGGCTATAGGCCCGATCGGCCGGAGAGCTGTATTTACAGTCGTTATATAGCCCGTTGATTCAGGAATCTGAGATAGAGCCAGGAAGGCACTAGATGTGCTTAAGGTCGTAGTTTAGCAGTCCCGGAGTCCTAATAGGAGCTGGGTGCCAGTCATACCCCAAGGCGGGCGTGACAAGCTTGGTATCGAGCAGGTCGTGTCCCAGCGAGTCTGCAAGTGGGTAACTTCTAAGTAGAGTCTTGTCTATGGATGTGTTGTTCACCACATACTATAGGCAGGAGGTTGCAAGGCATGATAGGATGGTTACTCTTTCTTCATATTCGGTCGTGCCATGGAAACGATGCAGTATAGGGTCGAGTTCTTAAAACTTATCATATTCTTTGTCTCTGAGATAAAAATGGCAGACCAGCGACACCATTCCACAGGTAGAAGGTTGGATACCGCGGCAGGAGAAGGCACCAGCAGGATGCCTCAGCTTCATTCAGAGTCAGCCCGATCTTAGGCGATATAGAGCATCATCACGGCCCTTCTCGCGGAGTCCCATCTGCGAGAGCCATTGAGCGACACGCCTCCCGATAGCTCCTGTTCTACCATCTGACCAGGAAGTTCCCGGTCTGGTTGTTATGTTGGCACAACGATGGCCACTCGGTGCCGGTCGGTGCCACACAACAGCGAGAGCCCTCAGGTGGATCTGGCGGTTCCGAGGGTCGGGGTATTTCGCTTGGGTCCCCCGCAAATCCACGAGGGTGGATCGGAGCAAGAGACCCCGAGGATTTTCTAGATCCGAATGCAAAGAATCTTCGGGTCATGCATGTGACACCTCTGGTATCGGTTGAGATGGTAGTATTTCGGTTGAGACATAGTGTGCTATGGTACGAGAGTTGGGAAGGTCTCGAGGGAGAGAGATGTTGCCCCTCCAGCCTGGTCCGGCTTCTTGGAGGCCTTCCTAGACCGTTATTTGCCACGGAGATCCGGCAGGCCCCGATGGATCAATCCTTGCACTTGGAGCAGGGGCGAGGTGTACGAGAATATGCCTTCTGATTTGACTCCTTAAACCGCTATGCTCCAGCTTTTGTGGACACTATTCCATCGGGGTCCACAGGAACGTATGGAGTGCGGACGAGAATACGTGAGGCATGCATGAAACGGCTACCTTACGGGAAGATATGGACATTGCCCGGGTGCAGGCCTTTTGCCCGAGACTATTAAGGAGCCTTAGACAGCGCAAGAGGACAGTAGACGAACAAATCAGGAAGCGCGCCGCGAGATAGATCGAGATGAAATACAAAGGAAATTCGGAGGACCCGGGCCCGGTTGTCAGGCAGATCCCCTAGACCCCCACCTCCCACCACAACGACGAGAGGGGTAGATTTATTCGTCGAGGGCGTCGGAGCTTTGATAGCAGTTCTCAAATGGTGGATTCACCTCGCGAGAGGAGGTAGAACGAGCAGATACACACCCACCGCCCTATTTGCAGTCGACCTCACATCGGAGCTTGTAGATATGGCTCCTCAAGATGTTATATATGCGGGCGGGGAGAACCGGATGAGGGTGTCGGCGGGGAAGGTAGCCGAGATAGCGGGATAGAATGTCCGCGGGGCCCTGACTCCAGCTGACCTCGGGGTGTAGGCCCTCGGGTTCAATGGTAGAGGCCGAGGTAGATCGGGAGCCTCTAGCTCGGGTACAGGCTCAAAGCCGTACCTTGCATTACCGAGAGAGCAAGGGGCTTCGAAGCGTCTCCAGATGTGGTAATATGTATGATGACTATTTGCTCATGCCACAGCATGTGCGTTGATCGGGTCCACTTTGTACTATGTTACCCCATTTGTGGCTCGAAAGTTCATTATTGCACCAGAATTATTCTGGCGGCCACCTAGGTATCTACACCCCGCCGGTGACTCCGTATAGCTAGCGAAATTTATCGAGGTATGCAGTAGGGTTGCGTCGATGGAACTACAGAGATCTGGTAGAGTTAGAATGATTGATTTCGATGCCATTATGGGTATGGATTGGTTAGTGTCGTGCTATGCCAACGTAGAATGTTGGACCAAGATGGTCCGATTCCAC
The DNA here is from genome assembly GCA_018107945.1 of Datura stramonium. Lineage (NCBI taxonomy): Eukaryota > Viridiplantae > Streptophyta > Magnoliopsida > Solanales > Solanaceae > Datura > Datura stramonium. The sequence goes on along the minus strand of JACEIK010001774.1, from coordinate 109,778 downwards.
TTTCGGGAGCGGTGCCGAAATGGAAGCGCTTGCAGCTACATAAAAGGTAGAGTTTATTTCCTACCTTCGAAGGCAAGAAGGAGTATTAGCTAAGGGATGTATTTACCACCTAGTCGGGGTTCAGGATGTTCGGGTACAGTCTCCGACACTCCAGTGCATTTCAGTGGTTAATGAATTCCCTGATGTATTTCCAGGCAGGCACCTACCTGGTATTCCCTAGAAAGGGAAATAGATTTTGCAATCGACATGCTACCAAGCACTCAACCCATATCAATTCCTCCATATCGTATGGCTCCTTCTTAACTTAGAGAATTAAAGGCCGAGTTGAAGGATCTGTTAGATAAGGGCTTTATCAGGCCGAGTACTTCACCGTGGGGTGCACCAATTCTATTTGTGAGAAAGCAGGATGGTTCGCTCCGCATGTGTATGGGCTTTACCAAACGGTGAATAAGGTTACGGTCAGAATAAGTATCCGCTTTCGAATAGATGATTTGTTTGATCGATTACGGGGGCGGATATTTCTCCAAGATTGACTTACGGTCCGGATACCATCGGGTTCGAGTTCGTGAAAGAGAAATTCCCAAAACGGCCTTCAGGACCCGATATGGACACTTTGAATTCCTAGCTATGTCCTTTGGGTTGGCGAATGCCCCGGCTTAGTATTTATGGACACGATGAGCAGCACCTTGAGACCATACACGGATCTGTTGTGATAGTATTTATTGATGATATTCTGTTGTGTATTCTCGCTCTGAGGCAGACCACCAGGCTCATTTTACGGACAGTGCTCTAGATTCTTAGGGACCGTCGGTTATATACTATGTTCTCCAAATGTGATTACGGATGAACTCAAGAGCCTTCTTGGGGCATATTGTGTCGGATCTTTGGTATACGGGTTGACACGCGAAAATAGAAACGTCAAAATATGGCCTAGACCTACCACTCCGACCGAAGTCCGCGGCTTTGCAGGATTGGCAGGATATTACGAAAGATTTTTGAGGATTCTCCACTATAGCGGCACCTGCAGCTAGGCGCGAAAGCGATAAAGTTTCGGTGGACCCGGTATGTGGCAAGAGCCAAGAATTAAAAAGACAAAAATTAACCTCCGCTCGGTGATAGCATTGCCGGAAGGTACAAGAAGGTTATTTAGTGTATTGTGACGCATCGGGTATTGGGTTGGGTTGTGTGTTGATGCGGCACGGTAAGGCGATGCGTATGCTTCTAGATAGGCGAGGAAACACGAAGAGAGTTACCCTACCCACGACTTGGAATTAACCGTAGTGATCCACGCCTTAAAGATATGGAGACATTACTTGTATGGCGTCCATGTGGATATTTTCACAGATCATAAGAGCCTACGGTATATCTTCACTCGAGAGAGTTGAATTTGCGACGGCGTCGCTAGTTAGGTATTGTGAAGATTACGACGTGGACATTACGTATCATCAGGGAAAAGCCAATGTAGTAGCGGATATCTCGGCCGTAAATCGATGGGGAATTTGTGTGTATTTGCAGCCCGAGTGGCAGGAGTTGAGTGAGAGAGGAAATACATCAATTAGCCAGCCTAGCCGTTCGTGCTTGCTGACTTAGAGAGGACACGGGCGGTATTCAGAACACCGCATTGTCGTCATTAGTTGTGAAGTAAGCGAGCGGCAATATGAATCGACTGGTCGGCTTAAGGACGGGCTGTGAGAAAGCGCTAGATTTTCAAAATGCGAGATGAAGTGTGCTGCGATGTAAGAGCCGCCTCTGCGTTCGGAATGTTTGGGGAGCTCACTTGACGGAATTATAGTGAGGTACATTACGCCGCTATTCTCTTCACCCGGGCGCGACGAAATGGCATGATATCAGAAATCTACTTGGTGGCCAAGTATGAAAAAGAGAAATAGGCAGAATTTGTAGCCGGTGTCCTAGCGTCAACAAGTAAACGAGAACACCGAGAAACTAGGCGGGTTAACTCAGGACATAGGCGTATGCCTCTACGGAAATGGGAAACGTGGAACATGGACTTTGTAGCGGATTACCCCGTACCGGACATAGACATGATTCCCATTTAGGTAATAGTTGGCCAGGCGTGAAATCAGCCCATTTCTGCCCGAGTGAAAGCTACTTTCTGCCGAAGATTATGCGAGCGTATATCGGAGAAATAGTTGGAATTACACGGTGTTCCAGTATCATTATCTCGACGAGAGGAGCAAAAATTTACATCTAGATTTTAGCGAGTCATTTCGAAGTGCAGGAACATATTAATTTGAGCACAACATTCCACCCTCGGACAAATGGACAGAGTGAACGCACTATTCGAGACGCTCGAGGACATGCTACGGGCGTGTGTGCTAATTTTGGGGTAGGCTGGGATGAGCATTTGCCACTAATTGAGTTTTGCTTATAATAATAGCTATCACTCAGCTATCCAGAGATGGCGCCCTTTGAGGCTTGTATGGCAAAAATACATATCGCCGAGTTAGCTGTAGTTTGAAGTAGGAGAGTCAGCGCTGATTGGGTCAGATATTATTCAGCAGTCGAGGAGGAAGGTAAAGCTTATCGAGAGAACATACGGCCTGCAGGCGCGAGAAATCGTATGCGTGTGCGGCGCGAAATGCAGAATTTGATGTGAGCGACTAGGTATTTACAGTATCTCCGATGAAAGGGGTGATGAGATCCAGTAAAAAGGTAAGCTCAGTCCGAGATTCGTTGGAGCATATCAAATTCGTTGAAGAATAGGCCAAGTGGCATATGAGTTGAACTTGCCTCAAGGGAGTAGAATCCTTTCATCCAGGTTTTCACGTATCTATGCTAGGAAGTGCATCGGGGACCCGTCCCAGGCCGATCCCAGTCCAGGATGTCCAGGTTACGGAAGAGCTGGCCTATGAAGAGGTTCTAGTAGCTTCCTTAGACAGATAGATTCGTAGATTGAGCAAAGATATTGTCAGGTCTTGTGGGCGTAGCAGGGAACCGAGAGGAGATGACACAGGAAGCGAGAGGAGAGAATATGAAAATCAGATATCTGCTTGTTTCAAGCCTAGTCAGTCAAAAGGTATGTTAGTATTGTTATTATATATAGTGCCTTATAGTATATGTATAAATGAGATAATCAACTCTAGTCTTTTATTAGATGAATACTATAGTATTATTATTGGAGTACTGTATTGGACTTTTACGCATTTGATTTTAAGATAGTCCATATTACAGGGGAAACTCTGCAAGGAATTTTTCTAGAAAAGAAGTTGAGTAAGTTGAGAATTCCCTATAAGTAGAAGTTTACATTCGAGGACAAATGTTCTTAAGGGGAGAATGTTACACCGTAAATTCTCAACATATGGAGATGGCCTATTATGTTGGTTAAGAGTTTTGATGCCATACATGCTAGGAAAAATCCCGGGCAAAGACAGATAAGAGAATCATCGAACCATCGTGGGAGGAGCGGGGGGCGAGAACCCCTCCGCGATGGCAACGTCCCACGGAGAGGGCCTCCGCGTTGGCTGTCACGGAGAGCCCCACATCGACTTCACTATATAAGCCCCTCCCTTTCGGTTTTTAAAGTTATATTTGTATAATTTCCAGAAAGGCCCGAGGGAAAACAGAGAGACGAGTTTCTTGATTAATTTCCTTCCGATTGCGTCAAACACGATCAGAAGCTGGTGTCTCGAGATACCGAGGTATTTACTTGACAAGGAGCATTCCTCGGGTTTAGTTTCGTGAAATTCGGCCGGCGAATCGTCGTGTTACCGAGCTAAGGTAAGTGAAATTGCTCCAAGTGGTGTCCAATATACTCCTAGCCCTAAAGTAGTATTTCTCCTTACGGACTTTCAAGAAATATGAGTTTTTATTTGTTTTAAGATAAGCCAAAGTTTGGACTTTATATATATTATTGAAAGCAATATTGTCTTCCAGAATATAAGCATATTTAGTTCTAATTGACCTATATATATGAATGCAGTTGGAAGAAATAGCGAAATGCGGACGAACTACGCCGGTTAGTGGGAACTCCGAAGCGAAGAGTATGTAAAGCTAATTCCTTCGGCAAGTTAGTAATCCCAGTAAAGCAAATAGCGTGATGTATAGAAGAAAGAATTCAGAAGTCGAGAATTGAGTTCGGTATGAGTTTAACAAGCATGTTTGAATTTAGCAAGCATGTTTCTATAATATTATGATATATATTCAGAATGAAAATTAGTAAACAAATGTCAGAACCAGGTCGGATAATATCCCGGATACGGTATAGTCGAGGTGATCGGAATAATATACGAATACGAGTATAGCCGAACTGAGTGAGATATCTCGAGATATAGTATAGTTCGTATGAGAATCGGTATAACACGAAAGAGTTCGGGAATGAGAAATCGAGAATGCGAATAGTATTTTCGGTCTAAACATGCTTGCTATATGTGATTATTGTTTGTTGGGAACTTGTTTGTGTGATGAGGCCCCTTTGAGCGTCCTCGCCGCCCTAGGTTGGTAACTATGTCGACCCACCGGGAGGGGGGGATACGCCACTTTCAAGGAGTGGTATGCGGAGTCATGTAGGGCGAAGATGGGATGGAGCATTCCCATATCGGGCTAATCGGCATAGCGAGTATAGCTTCCCCTATTGTGCGCTTGCGTCCCGGGCGAATTACGAGATACGGACACGGATTACGGTTACAGTTTACAATTGCAGGAGTCCTCCGAGGCTCAGCCCATGATTATTTATATCATAGGACATAGCCTGAGGCGGGGCCCGGGGGCCGGTAGGGTGCTCGTAGTTAGCAGATCGGTGGAGTGACTTATTTTTGGATGGTTTTGACCCGGGTAGGGGTATATAGATTGTTTGTTGTTGGCACCTTCCCGGCTTATGGGGGCTGGTATTGGTCCTTGCTTGTTATATATATGTATATATATGTTATATATTGGCTAATAGACGGCTGAGATCGCCACATCGCAGTGCGCTCCTACCTTACTCTCGATACGAAAACTGTTTCGAATTCTATCGAGTTCAGACAGTTCCCGAATATTTTCTCTTTGTTCAGAGTTTCTAGTTATGTTGTTTTTATTCAGTTATGATCAGTTTGCTTTGCATACTCGGTACCAATGAATGCCCGACGCCCGTGCGGGGCGCTACATTACTTGCACGCAGGTACTCATAGACGAGAACCCCGATCCCTCGTGATTCTAACCCGGCTCATTGAGTCATCAACTCCAGTCATCCGGAGTTAGACAGCTAGAGGTCTATATCCTTTCTTTTGTTATGCAGTACGGGTAGAAGTAGGGGCCTATCCCGACCATTTTATCGAGTTTTCTTAGAGGCTTGCCGATTGTGTATATATATCTCCTGTGGTTAGTTGTGTGCCGGTCGTGTGGGGCCATGCGTATGTTTAGGTTTGTTTAGTGTTGTTGATTGTGTTGGCCGTGTGGGGCCGAATTCGAATAGTAGTGGTGACCTTGCCGGTCAGGTAGATATTTCGGTATTCATTATATTGAGTTAGTGATAACTAGACTGACATGAGTAGCCTTGTCGGCCCGCTTAGGTTTCCCTATATGAGTATGTTTTGGTTAGACGTGTTACAGGACAGGTGGCTATAGGCCCAGTCGGCTGGAGAGGCTGTGTTACAACACGTTATGGCAGATTGATTCCATGGAATCGAGTTAGAAGCTGACCAGGCACCGAATGTGCCCAGAGCTTGAAGTAGTTTGCGATCCCGAGTCCTAATAGGGCACCGGAGTGCGATCCTTACCCCCAAGGCGGGGGCGTGACAAGTATTGCAAGAGGTTGTTTCATAACTTGAACACAGCAAAGCTTTGATCATACAGCGATAACTTTTATAGTTGCCCCAAGACTCATATCTTTGGCTTAAATTTGAAAACAGAAATAAAATTTTGAATTTTAAAGATCACATTAATTTATATATAAGTAAGTAAAGCTTTTGGTTACAATTTTGAGCTTCCTTTATTTTCAAAAATGAATAAAAAGAGTAAGAGGAAAATTTTACGGTTTTGTCCCATTTTGATACATTAATGGGATGACAAAAATTCATAACATTCTTCACTTGCATCTCTTCTTTTCTTGATGTTGCACAAATGGAATGGTAATGAAATCAAATACTTATGGTATTATATTGAATCTATCACTCATCATTATATGATAATGAGAGAATTCTTTTCCTCATTTTATTAGAAAAGCAACAAAAATAAGCTAAGTCATTTTTTTCTATTTGTTCTATTTTTAAAAAAATTAGAAACCACTTTTACCTAATCCTTAAAAATTGCGTCTCTTCCTCTAATTTCTCAAAAACATTTATCTAAAATACTAAATACTCTATGTAACTCTCTATGTGTTTATGTACTTGGTCTTCAATTGCACTTACACCAAAGAAGGAAAAATAATAATTTTGTGTGAACTGTTACTAGTTATTTTGATGTGAGATGTCATGTCCTTAAACTTTGATGTTGAACAACACACACATACAACAGATAAGTTCTAATCTTGCTTTATAAAGGAGTCACGCGAACTATACGTGCTAATATTTTTATTGAAAATATTATCTGGAATGAACTCTTGATATTTTCCTATATCATTTGTCACCAAGTTCCCCTTACAAATTTTCATTAAATTCTTACTAGCAGTTCAATTTTGATTTGCTCCTTGATGTGTGGATTCAAGATAACTTGATGCTGACATTTGTGCTGGAAAAAAGATTTACATATATCAACAAGATGTTTTACCCTTGAAATGAACATGTCGAATTGTTATGTTGTTTCTCTTTTCAATAGGTTCTTAATGACCAACCAAAATTAATATTCGCATTGATTGTTCCCTTGAGTTATGGCTAGCACTTACCGATTCATTAGCTTAAACTTGGTAAATCTAAGTTTTCTATAGTTTTTCAAATGGAAGTTATAAAGTTCTTCTTTTAATCTTCTAGCAAATTGAAAATTGCATGTGGCATATTTTAAATGTCGTTTTTTATCCCTATAAGAAAATATATTTTGTTAGTATAATTAAGTTCTTGGAGATGAGATCTCCGTTGTATTTCTATACTTCAACCTACTTGAGTTGTGCCAATGCTATATTTGTATAAGTTGCTGGTATTCTTAAAATTTGTAGAGTAAAAATAAATTTTTTTGACCAAAAAATCAAGCATTTTTTGATTGAATTTTCATATTGTATTGAATTTTATATAGCTTACCAATGAAGATCAAGTTACAGGTAGCATTCATTGAGGGTCCACTGAGCTATTCAACAAATTTTACATTTAAAAGTATAAGAGAATTCTTATTGTTTCATTATTTCACCAAGGTATTGAAATATGTTAATACTTGAGGTATTGAAATTTGTTGTATTTTTCTTCATTTTATTTAATCTTACTTTATACCTCTCATAAATTGAGTTAATTTGGTTTGTAAAAGCTAAAACAAAAAATCTCTAATCTAAGACTATGGAGGGGCAAAAAGATCACAGAAGATCTTATAAAGTACAAGAAAAAAGGAAGAAGAAGACAAATTATATTTCAAAGATTTTGCTCGAGTTCAATTCTCTTCTCCCTTTGGGCTTCTACAATCGATTTGTAAAGTACTATTTCCTCTATCCATCTATTTTGGCGATTTCTGAAAAATTATCTTTTTTTTTTATTGAGCTGGTTTTTAACCTTCAATTGTTGAGTTAGTGAATTTGATAAATTTCTGATTTTTGGGTGACCTACGTATATAGTTTTTGTTGCTTTTGTTGAGTTTTATTTTTGAATGGCCAGTCTAATTTTGTTTAAATGTTAGATATTTTTAATCATCAATGACTTCGCTATAAGTCTACGAGTCACATTTCTATTACGTAGCTAGCAATTATTTACATCAACTTTGAATGATAAGAAGCCTATTAAAGGTATAATAAGAGATTAACGTCTATTCCTCAAACTTTTAACTTAAGAAATGAATATAGAAGCAAATATTCCTCATTAAATAGGATTACATAAAATGTAGATAGCTAAGTTCCATCCATAAAAAATCACAATGGAATGATTTTTTCCTTACTTATTTGGAATAGTGAACGTTCCTCCTCTAATTCTATGTATACTTGTATTGTTGCATGCATTAGTCTATAGTTTGGGTTATCTAATTTTTTTCTATGTGATTTGTATTTTTTGGTGTAATGGTGGTAGGATATACATTGAAGGTCAATGTCATTTATTAGACCTATGAATTGATATCTGAAGTAAATGCTAATTGAACATTTGCGGCGAGTTTTCGCTGCGAAATTCTTTGAATTTAATTAGAATTTCTTTAAAGATCTATACGTATCTCTTGAAGATAAATTCAAATTTGGTATGCCTATGGTAATAACGTAAAGACCTTAAAAACCTTATCAACCACTTGACAAGAAGATGAGAAGTAACAAATTTTGACATGACTTGAAGGATGTTGTGTGACGACCCATTTAGGAACATGGCGAAGTGAAACCTACGTAGTCCCAAAATATATCAAGCCATAAAATACAACATAATTGATTCAGGTATAGTATATAGTAAACTCTAGCTATGCACGTAATCTAGAAAAGGGTAAACCACATTACGTCTTAGAGTAAAGCATTCATTTCAAGTTGTTGAGACGAATACTCGTATTGTAATTCTTGTTTTGTTGGTTAAAACATTTATGCATTTGAAATTATAGCTTGTAAGTGTAATTTGACATGTCATAAATGGAGACATGCATAATTAAGGGTTCGGTTTGTTTGCTCATTTCATTTTGTGCATGTAAATTTGATTTTGATTTACTATACAATAAATTATTTGCTCACATTGCTTGAGAGAAGTGTGGATAGATTTTCAAGTTAGCGCAACTTATAAATGCTTCTTAAAGTAATAGATGTGTATTTACGGACTATAAAAGGTATAGTTTTAAATTAAACCTATCGCTGTATCCTGATTTATTATAAAGCACCTAAGAAGAACATTAATTTATTGAAATATTTTTTCCCTTCAAGTATATATAATTGGTGATTTTTGTGGGAAATCATGACATATACTCCCTTTTATTTTTTATTTTAATAATTTCTTTTGGACCATTTAAATGGGGGAACATTTAAATGATATATGTAATGCAAAAGGGAGGGATGAACTTTCTATAAGGAAATATTAAGTTAAAACTAGAATAATATTCACTTTTTTCCACCTTTCTATTGTTCTTCGAGAATTTCTAAGTAGCCACTTCAGAGACGGCGATATCGAGTCTTACTCTATAAATCCTTAAGGCTCATCTTTCATGTTATGAACAACTATATCACTTTAACTCATGTCTTCCAGTATGTTTAGCTCATTTCCAGTCTTTAGAAGTTGCTTTATTAGCTCAGCAAGGTTAGATTACCTCTGTGTACGTTCTCCAATTTTAAGTGTCATGAAGCTGATTCGTGCTATGAGTTCCTTACGCTGATAGACTATATATCATGAATTCTATCTCAATATCGGTTAGGGAAAGAATCCTTCATAGTGTTCTATCTAGTTCCTTGTAAGTTTCATGTCTTTAAGTCCCTCTTATGCCTTAGCATGCATGTATGATTTAGATGTTCGGTTTAGATATGTAAGATCGGCCGGAGTCGGATCTCCATTGGTTTCAACTCTAATTGATCAATTTTGGGATTTCAGTTCCATCCCTATCACAGTATGTTTAGCCAACATTCGGACAGGAATTCTCCCAAGGGGAGATATTGTAACACCTCAAAAGTTCCTAGATCAGACCCTAGGAGAGATAGATGGAGTTCGAAGAAAAAGCAGTAGAGCCGCACCGAGCGGCTCATCCATTGAGTTGTGGGTCGCTCCAAAGACCTGTTAGGGGAGCCGTGGGAAGGGTTTTCAGAAATAGTGAAGAGGATTTAATACCACGAGAGGATAGAGATAGTCGTTGTGGGAAAGAACGACTCATCGATTGTAAACGTGGTGAGCATGAGGCCGGAGGCCTCTCGAAGTGACGAGTCAAGTGACAACTCGTTGGTTGTTGTAACGGGTCGTCTTGAAGAGTTGTTGGTTGGAGTTTAGGGTTCCGAGTCAGTAACGAGAAACGAAGACAACGCGTGCCGTTGGATGGAGCAACGACCCGTCGTGTTGGTTGTTGAAAGAAATTAAAGGTTGGACTAGTGGTGACGGCCGGAAGGTGATGGCGAGTCATTGGATGATAACGACTCGTCACAAATGAGTTAAGGAAGCAGAAACTAATCACTTCTCTAGTGACAATAGATGGTTACCATGAGTCGTGGTGAGGACCAATTGTTGCGCCCCATTTCTCACGAAAAGCAGGACTCAACATGTGACGCTCTTTAAGTTAATGAAAGAAAGAATTGCCACCTAGCAGTGCAAAAGGTGCATTGGGGGCACCATTCATATGCTAAAAAGTCTGTATTACTAGCCTAGGTCACCAAAATCAGGTAAGGGTCCAAGTTACCTCGAAAGGTAGGTGTTAGGCACCTTTCGGGGTCCCTGCTGATGTATCCCTTCCGGAATCATTATTATGTGAAAATTAGCGATAAAATAAGGTCAATATTTGAATTAATCTAAAATAACTAAGTGATTAAGCATGCAAATTTATTTTACTAAAACTAAATACACGCACTCAGTTCCAAAAGAAATATTTATACAATTAAGCACAAAAAAAAGAAAATACATGCTTGTTTCGCTTTTATATAGAATACAAACAATTAAGGAAAACTGAAAATAGAAATTCAAAAGAGTAAATATAAAAGATATTGGTTTCTTTAAATAAAGTTAAATAAATAATAAACTAATAATACATAAATTTAAAATTAAAAAGAGTGGATCAGGTTATGACAAGGTGGAAAGCAGGGTAATGCGATGTTACTCCCCTTTATTCTATTTGTTGTATGATCGACTCTTTTAAACGTATAAGGCAAAACTGAAGAATTCTTAAAGAAGTTGTTCAAAAAAGTACTAAGAAAATATTTCAACATTTGAAAGTCGTGTGTAGCTAAAAATATATAAATTTTATATTTAGAATGTAAAAAAGTATATCAATAATTTAACATAATAATAAAAGTTGTCAAGTCTTTGAAACTTTAAAAAAGAGTGACATATACAATTATAATGAATGGAGTAACGATTTGCTTTATTTTTATAAAGGTATATTGCGTTTCATACAAGAAATCCTTAATAGCCTTCCTGTTTAATCATTTCTCAAAACGCACCTGACCCCTCTTGGGGAGATGACTTCACTTGAGCTGCAGCGTGCGTTGATCACTCATCCATTCACGGTGATTGAACTTTGATGTGACATCATTCCATTATGATATACATGTAAAAAAATTATTCAAAGGAGTGAGAGTGTCTGTTCTTAATTCTTAACTAATCAAAGAAAAATTAAGCGACAAAGTAATAAAGACTCTTAATCAAGTAAGCACACAAGAAGGAAAATAATTATAATAAAAAAGAAACTAACATTTTGACTGACACTAAGAATTCTAAAATCCTTTATAAAATTCAAGATTAAAAAATTTAACAACCTCATAAAATGAAAATTAATTTTATAATTAATTAAACATTAATATCGATCTTAGCCTAAAGTAATTTAGAAGCATCGTGTGACTTCTATTTGTTTATTCTAAGTCAATCAACAATTAAGCTAAATGACTGAAACCTGATTATGGAAATGTAATGCATCTAATAACGCTAAAACGTAGGACAATCTTCATGGCAGAGCAAGACAATTTCATAAATTAGTTGCATCCCTTTAATAAAATAGGGAGAAAATCTTGAGTTTACTTGACATTTACCAAACTATGCAGAGAATACTCTAATAAATAGAAATGTTAAAATAACTGTATTGACTCAGTGGTAGCACAATTTTTGTTTATAACGCTACCTCTTTGATTCTAAACAACAAAACAGTTAATCTATTTGTAAACCAGAATAATAACTAAATAAAAAAATAAAATTAATAATAACACCGAACTTTTCCCAGTAAGTACATCCAAAAAACAGGCATTAATGGCTGAAGTGATTAATGATAATCTTGCAAGCAGACCAAGCAAAGGTGCGATACCGAGCCAGAATGAAAAGCTGTATTGACCAGAACGACAAATAGGATTACTCGTAAGCGTGGAGAACAAACACGAACAACTCAAACACAAACGGATGGACTGCGTCTTGCCCAACTTCAACGACGATAGAATAGAGGTTGGGTTCGAAGCACTGATGTTTAATGGAGGTTCTGGACAATTTCATAGCTTATGATGGCTGTTTTAAGTTAGTGGTAGAAAATCATGATGGTGTTTTTAAGGATCGAAAAATGAAGTAGACCTCAAACAGAGGTTTGATATGGTGATGATTTTAGTGTGTAGAAGAGAGAGAGTGATAGAGCTCGACGATGAAGATGATCAGTGCATAGTGTGTGTCAGTGTGTTTCTATGGCTGCCTCCATCAATGATAAGTAATAAAAACTAAATATTTGGAAAATTCCTCATGGAAAAGGAGATCATTGAAAATTTAAAGGAGAGAGGATTTTCGGAAGTAGATTTTTTAAGATCTTTTTTTGAAACTTATTGGCCTTGATTTTTAAGAAGAAGGAAAAAAAACTAATCATCAAAAATAATAAAACATACAAAAAATTACAAAAGCTAAAGTAAAGTCTATTTTTGAGAATCAAGAGTTGTATTTGTGTTCCTATTTAAAATTATAAATTAAAAAAACAAAAAAAACATGTAATTTAATTAAAATTAAAATATTTAAAAATTAAGAAATTTACACACGTTGGGAGGGAGAAAAATAGGAAAGATTTTTGATCATCTTTTTGGAGTGATTTTTGGTAAATGAAAAAGATTTAGGATCTCATGTGTTACACCAATAAGATTTCAACACATAGATGGCCTATTCGCGTGGTTAAGCGTATCTGAAAGCCATACATGCTAGAAAAAGGCTAGGAAAAGGCATTTGGCTTGTCAGTCTGTCGCGGAAGGAGCAGGCGGGGAACCCCTCCGCGATGGCAATGTATCACAGGGGGAGCCTCCCGCGTTGGCTCCGTGACACGTTGGCCTGTCCAGGCCCAAGTATATAAAGCCTCCAACTCGGTTCTATTCATTAATTCATCAAATAATTTCGAGCGTGAGAAGGCGAGAGAATACGAAGAGAATTATAAATTATCGTTCGATTACGCCATCAAGCGTAGTCCAAATTCAAATTAACCTCGAATGCCAAGAGGTATTTAGCGGGGAGCATTTCTACGGATTTGGTTGCATGAAATTCGGCGAGCCAAATACGTCGTGCTACCGGGCTAGGTAAGTGGAATTGCTCCAAATTAGTGTCAATGTGCTCCTAGCCTTAAAGAGTGAATATTTCTCCCTTTGGACAGAAATTGCAAGTTTTCGACCGTCTTTTCGATAAGCCTAAGTTTGGGCAATAAATACATCGAAAGTGGTGTTTTCTTTGAGGATCTTTGGTGTATTTAGTTCTGAGTGACATATATGTAAATGCAGTTGGGAGAAATAGCTGGAGTACTGACCGAGCTTCGTCCGTTACCGGATAACCCGAGGTTAGGTATGTAAAGCGGTTTCAACCCGGCAAGTTAGCGCTTTAGCCTTGTATATCATAGTAAACTCAGTAATAGAACTCCCGGAGTTGAATATTGAGTATTGTGCAAGTTCAATAAATCTGGTTGCGTTGTTATATGCGTACGCAGTCCGAAAGTCAGTAAAGCAGCGCCAAGTAACGAGTTAGCATTCCGAACTCAGTATAGCCGATGCGCGTTTTAGCAGAAACATGTTTTTAAGAATAAGATGACATATATTCAGAATATTAGTTAGCCAGTAAAATCAGATAGACAGATAGCATCAGCAGCTTGCAGATTAGCCATGCGGTCGAGATAAAAGATCCCAGTTCGGTATAAAGTAGTATGAGAATCGGTATAACATAGAAAAAAGTTCGAGAATAAGAAATCAAAATTCGAGATAGTATTTTCAGTTAAACATGCTTGCTATATATATGTGCTTATTGATTGTTGAGACTTGATTGTGTGAGGGCACCCTTTTGACGTCATCGCCGCCCACAGGTTAGTAAGCGTAGTCGCCCTCGGCGGGTGGGTTTACGTCACTCCAAGGAGTGGCATGCCGTCCCTAGATTGAACGAAGATGGGATGAAACTTTCCCCATATCAGGCTGATCAACATTACAGTATAGTTTTCCCTGTTGAGCGCATGCCCGAGGCAGTTCGAATCGATTCTGATTACGGAATACGGTATGAGTCCTCCGAATCGGACAGTTATTTATATGGAGGCTATGGCCCGGGCCGGAGACCCCGGGGGGGCCGACAGAGTGCTCGTAGTTATTAGGCCAGTGGAGTGACTTATTTTGGCTGGTTTTGACCCAGTAGGGGTATATAGATTGTTTTCTTGGTTGGCGCCATCAGGCTTATAGGGGTTGATATTGGTTCTTGCTTGCTATATATATATATATATATGTATTTATGTACTATATATTAGTTAATAGACGGCGGACCGCCGCGTCTGCAGGTACGCTCCTGCCCTATCACAGCACAAAAGCCTGAAATTCCAGTTCCTTATCAGTCCTTACGGTCAGTTATCTCACACTGACCGAAATTGCTAGTTATGTTATTTGTATTGATTGTATTCGGTTGCTTTGCATACTCGGTACCGGGATGCGCGCCCATTGAGAGCACTTCATTACTTGCCTGCAGGTACTCATAGACGAGACGAGCGATCCCTCGTGATTCCCATTAGCTATAGGGTCATCGGCTCTGTCATCCGGAGCTTATTGAGTGTAGTTTATTTTCTTTTATTGTACGAGTATGGGTAGGGCGGGGCCTGTCCCGACCATTATATCGGTACTCATAGAGGCTTCACGGTGCATATATATATCTCCCTGTGGTCAGTTGAGTCGGTCGTGTGAGGCCGTGCGTTTTGTGTAGTTGTTTAGCATTCTGTTTGTGTTGGCCGTGTGGGGCCATGTTATGAAATAGTAGTGGTGACCTTGCGGTCACGTAGATGTATAGTAATTCTATGTGTTTGAGTTACAGATAACTAGACAGCATGGTGGCCTTGTCGGCCCGCATAGGTTTCCCTATGAGAAATAGGATTCTGGTTAGCTGAATTTATATGCGAGTGGCTATAGGCCCAGTCGGCCCGGAGAATTTGTATTTGGCAGCCGTTATAGCCCGTTGTTTCGAGAAATGCGAGTTAGAGCTAGCCGAGGCACCATATGTGCTTCGCTCACCGATTAGAGTCCAGGTCCTACCAAGGCACCAGGTGCCAGTCATACCCTCAAGGCGGGGCGTGACAAACTTGGTATCAGAGCGGAGTCGTGTCCCAGGGTGCAAGCCGTGCTAAGTAGAATCTAATCTATGGATGTGTTGTGCACCACATACTATAAGTAAGGAAGGCTATGAGCATGATAGAGATGAGTTACTCTTCTTTCTCATTCAGTCGTGCTAAAGAGCGGTACAGTATAGGGTTGAGTCCCTAAAACTTATCATATTCTTTGTCACAGAGATAAGAATGGCGGACAGCAGGCTTGCCACGGGTAGAAGACTGAATACGGCGGCAGGAGAAGGCACCAGCGGGGATGCCTCGGTTTCATTCGAGAGTTAGCCCCGATCTGAGGGCGATATAGGGAAATCGCCCTCTCAGCAGTCCCCCTCATCGGGGAGCCGTTTGGCATGACACCGCCTCGGCTAAGCTCCTGTACCTACGCCATTAGACACGAAGTTCGTAGCATAGTGGGTCATGTTGCTGGAAATGATGGCCACAGCCTCCAGTCGGTACCACCTATGGCAGCAGAGCCATCAGGTGGATAAGGTAGTTGAGATGAGGATTTTTGGCACTGGGTCCCCACCGGTTCACGGAGTCGAATCGGGCGAGAGGACCCCCGGGACTTTAGATCAGACGTAGAGAATTTTCCGGGTTACATGCCTGTGACCCTACAGAATCGGTTGAGCTGGCAGTGTTTCGGTTGCCGGACATAGGCTGTATTATGGTACGAGTTGGGAAAGGTCTCGAGGGAGAATGTTGCCCCTCCCGACCTGGTCAGAAGCTTCTCGGAGGCCTTCTGTGGACCATTACTTGCCACGGGAATCGGTAGGCGGATGGATCGGTTTTGCATTTGGAGCAAGGGCCGGGCGTCACGAAATATGCTTTACACATTGACTCCCCTTAGCCCGCTGCTCCAGCTTTTGTCGATACTATGTCCTCGAGTTCACGGGTTTATTATGGGTGCGAACCCATACATTAAAGCATGCATGACGGCTACGTTACGGGAAGATATGGATATTGCCGTACGGGCGCTGTCCAGAACCATTGAGGCTTAGACAGCGGCAACAGGAGCGTAGACAGACAAATCGAGAACAGCGCCGTAAGAGACAGATCAGATGAAATGCAGAGGAGGGGTTCAGAGAGGACCCAGGCCGGTTGTCGGAACAGACCCCCTAGACCCCACCTCCGCCTAGCCGACGCGCCAGTGGAGTGTTCATCGAGGGCGGTTAGAGTCTGGTGGCAGTTCTAGAAACAGTAGAATCCCGCTAGCCGAGAGAAGGGAGAGCGAGCAGATTCACACCCTCACCCTACCTGTTGCGGCCGACCTCACATCGGAGCTTGTAGATATGGCTCCTCGAGGGGGTGTTATATGCGGGCGGGAGGGCATCCGGATGAGAGATTGTGCGACCGAGGGCAAGAAAGCGAAGATAATCGGGACGGGGATCCGCGGGGGCCACGAGCTCAGCGGCCTCGGCGGGCGTAGGCTCTCGAGCTCAGCGGGCGGGAGCCGAGGTAGATCAAGAGCCTCAGTTCCCAGGTACGGGCTACAAGTCGTACTATGCACTACGGGGAGACAGGACTCGAGAGGCGTCTCCAGATGTGTGCCGAGGTATGATGACTATCTATTCATGCCCTTCTTATGTGCTGATTGACCCAGGATCCGCTCTGTCATATATTACCCCATTTTGGCTGAAAGTTCAATGTCGCACCGGAGTTATTACAGCAGCCCTTTTCAGTATCCACACCCGTCGGTGACTCTATTATAGCTAGCGAATTTATCGGTGGTACAGTGGAGTTTGCTGACCGCCAGACTACAGAGATCTGGTAGAGTTAGAAATGATTGATTTCGATGCCATAATGGGTATGGATTGGTTAGTGTCGTTCTATGCCAACGTAAAATGTTGGACCAAGCGGTCGATTCCACTTTCGAGAGGCAGTGCAAGAGTGGAAAGGCAGCACAGCTCGCCAAGGGTAGGTTTATTTCCTACCTTCAAGCAAGAGAATTGATAGCTAAAGGGATGTATTTACCCTAGTCGGGGTTGGAGATGTTTACCGGTAATCTCCACCCCGATCTGTTCGGTGGTAGACGAATTCCCGATGTATTTCAGGCGAGCTACCTGGTATTCCCCCAGAAAGGGAAATAGATTTTGCAATCGACTTGCTACCAGGCACTCAGCCCATATCAATTCCTCCATATCGTATGGCTTCTGCCGAACTCGAGAGGATTAAAGGAAGCCGGTTGAAAGACTTGCTAGATAAGGGTTTCATCGAGTAGAGTCTTCACCGTGGGGTGCGCCGGTCTTGTTCGTGAGGAGGAAAGATGGCTCGCTCCGTATGTGAATAGATTACCGGCAGCTGAATAAAGTTACAGTAAAGAATAAGTACCCCGCTTCCCAAGAATAGATGATTTGTTTGATCGATTCTCGGGGGCAGATATTTTCCAGATTGACTTGCGGTCCGAATATCATCGGAGTTCGAGTTCGTGAAAGAGACATTTCCAAAACGGCTTTCGGGACCCGATACGGTCACTTTGAATTCTTAGTTATGTCCTTTGGGATAACAAACGCCCCAGCAATATTTATGGACCTGATGAACGGCATTTTCAGACCATAGGGCTGTTCGTGATAGTGTTTATTATTGATATTACGGCGTTGTATTCTGTTCCGGCAGATCACCGAGGCTCATTTACGGGCCGGTGCTCAGATTCTCGGGGACCATCGGTTATATGCTAAGTTCTCTAAATGTGAATTCTGGCTGCTCAGTAGCCTTCTTGAGGCACTATTGTGTCGGATGTTGGTATACGGGTTGACACATGAGAAAATAGAAACATTCAAAACATGGCCTAGGCCTACCACTCGACAGTCGCGGTTTTAAGGGTTAGCGGGATATGGGGAATTTGTTGAAGTTCTCTACTATATCGGCACCTCGACTAGACGCAGAAAGCAGCAAGTTTCAGTGAACCTTGAGAGCATGTGAGCAGAAACTTCAGGAATTAAAAGAAACCGGGTAACCACCGCTTGATGTTAGCATTACTGGAAGGTACGAAGGTTATTCGGTGTATTGCGACGCATCGGGCGTTACAGGTTGGGTTGCGTGTTGATGCGGCATGGTAAGGTGTGATTGCGTATGCTTCCGAGATAGCTGAGGAAACATGAAAAGATTACCCTAACCACGACCTGGAGTTATCCGGAGTGATCCACGCCTTAAAGATATGGAGACATTACTTGTATGGCGTCCATGTGGGTATTTTCACAGATCATAAAGCCTACAGTATATCTTCACCCCAAGGGAGTTGGAATGCGCGACAGCGTCGCTGGTTGGAGTTATTAAAAGAGTATGACGTGGATATTCTATATCATCCGAAAGCCAACGTAGTAGCGAGCTCTCGGCCGTAAATCCATGGGAAGTTTGGCGTATTTGCGGCCGAGGCGGAGTTGGTCGAGGGGAGATACATCAATGCTTGATCTAGCGTTCGTGTAGCAGAAACAGGGGACAACAACGCGGTAATTCAGGACACCGCCGTGTCGTCATTAGTTGTGGAAGTAAAAGAACAGTAATATGAGATCGACTTGAGTCGGCTTAGAGACGAAATTCGCGGGGAAAGCGCCGAGATTTTGAGATAGCGAGATGAAGTCTTTGCTGATGTAAAGGCCATCTCGTGTTCCAGATATTTCAGGGCTCCGCCAGCAGATTATGAACGAGGTACATTACGCCCGCTATTCTCTCCACCCCGGTGCAACAAAAATGTACCATGATATCAAAGAGCTTCTTTGGTGGCGGTATGAAAAGAGAAATTGCGAATTTGTAGCCAGGTGTCCTAACTGCCAACAGGTAAAAGCGGAACACCAGAAACCAGGCGGGTTAATCAGGACATAGTTGTGCCTCTCTGGAAATGGGAAACGTAAATATAGATTTGTGTGAGATTACCCCGTACCGGACATAGACACGATTCTATATGGGTGATAGTTGGTGGTTGACAAATCAGCTCATTTCCTGCCGAGTGAAAGCTACTTTCTCAGCCGAAGGTATGCCCAATTGTATATCAGAGAAATAGTTAGATTACACGGAGTGCCGGTATCTATTATCTCAGACGAGAGGAGCACGGTTTACGGCTAGATTTTGGCGAGTCATTTTAGAAGTGCAGGGAACGCGAGATTAATTTGAGCATAGCATTCCACCATCAGATAGATGGACAAGTCGAACGCACTATTCAGACGCTCGGGGCATGCTACGGGCATGTGTGCTAGATTTTAGGTAGCTAGGATGAGCATTGCCGTTAGTGAGTTTGCTTATAATAATAGTTATCACTCAGCTATCCAGATGGCGCCCTTCGAGGCATTATACGGGCGAAAGCTGCAGATCGCCCCCGGTTGGCTGGTTTGAAGTGGGAGAATCAGCATTGATTGGGCCGGAGATCATCATTCATCAGTCGAGGAAAAGGTAAAGAGCTTATCCAGAGAACGCCTACTGACTGCATAGAGCCACCTTGAAAATCGTACGTTGATGTGCGGCGCAGGGCTTGGAGCCGATGTGAGCGATTGGGTATTTACGAAAGTATCACCTGAGAATTGATGAGATTCGGCAAGAAAGGTAAGCTCAGTCCAAGATTTGTTGGGCCTTATCAGATTCGTCGAAAAATAGGCCAAGTGGCATATGAGTTGAACTTGCCTCCAGAATTAGAGAATCCGTTCATTCGGTCTTTCATGTATCTATCTTTGAAAGAAATGCATAGGAGACCCATCGGGCGGTCAGTCGGGATATCCAGGTTCTGAGGCGGTCTATGAAGAGGTTCCGGTAGCTATCTTAGACAGGAGACAGATTAAGTAGATTAAAAACTAAAGATATTGCGTCTGTCAAAGTACTGTGGCATAACAGGAACCGAGAAGAGATGAATTGGGAGGTGGAGGAAGATATGAAAACCAGATACCCTAATTTGTTCCAAGCTTGATCGGGCAGCAGATATGCTAGTATTGACGCATGCGAGTGCCTTATAGTATAAAATAAGTGAAGTAAATCGATCTTAATGTTGTCATGTGAATACTATAGTTCGTGTGGAGTACCTATATTGGACTTTTCTGCATTTCAGGTTTTGGGATAGTCCATATTACAGGGGAAACTCTGCCGAAATTTCCTAGAAATAAGTTGAGTAAGTTGAGAAGTCCTAAAGATAAGGTTTACATTCGGAATGAAAGTTCCTTAAGGGGAGAATGTTGTACACCCGTAAGATTTCCAACACATAGATATTCCTATTCGCGTGTTGGTTAAAGCGTGTTAAGCCTTCACATGCTAGAAAAGGCCGGAAAGACCCGGACTGGAAACCTGTCGAACCATCATGAGCCGGGGCGGGAACGTCCGCGATGGCAACGTGTCACGGAGGTGGTGCCTCCGCGTTGAATAAGTGACACGTGGCCCTATCCAGACCAAGTATATAAAGCTTCCAACTCGGTTCTATTCATTAATTCATCAAATAATTCCAAGAAAAGCGTGAGAGAAGATAGAGGGTTCGAAGAGAATTATAAATTATCGTTCGTGCGCCGTCAACGTGATCAAGTTCAGGTAACCTCTCGGATACCGAGCATTGGCCGGGGAGCATTCCTACGGATTTAGTTTCGCGAAATTCGGCCGACAAATCATCGTGCTACCGAGCTAAGGTAAGTGGAGATTGCTCCAAATTAGTGTCAATGTACTCCTAGCCTTAAAGAGTGAATATTTCTCCCTTACGGACTTTCGAGAAATAGCAAGTTTTCGACCGTTTTTCGATAAGCCTAAGTTTGGGCTATAAATATATCGAAAGTGACGTTTTCTTTCAAAATACTGGTGTATTTAGTTCTAATTGACATATATGTAAATGCAGTTGGAGAAATAGCTGGAGTACTGGCCGAGCTTCGTCCGTTAGCGGATAACGAGGATTAAGGTATGTAAAGCGGTTTTTTCTTCGGCAAAATTAGTAGCTTAGCCTTGTATATCATAGTGAACTCCGTAATAGAACTCCCGAGTTGAATACTGAGAGTATTGTGCAAGTTCAGTAAATCTGGTTTGCATTGTTATATCGTACTCGGTCCAAAAGATTAGTAAACGGCCTTCAAATGGCGGATTAGCATTCCGAGCTCGAGTATAGCCCGGTGCGCGTTTAGCAAGCATGTTTTAGAATAAGATGACATATATTCAGAATATTAGTTAGTAAAAGTAAATCGGATAGACAGATAGTATCTTGGCTACAGATTAGCCATACAGTCAGATGATATTTTGGCTGAATTAGCCATACAGTCGAGATAGTATCTTGGCTACGAATTAGCCATGCGATCGAGATAAAGATCTTAGATTCAGCGTAAAGTAGTATGAGAATCGGTATAACACGAACAAAAAAAGTTCGAGAGTAAGAAATCGAGCCCGAGATAGTATTTTCAGTTAAACATACTTGTTATATATATGTGCTTATTTATTGTTGAGACTTGATTGTGTCGTGAGGCACCCTTTTAGCGTCCTCGCCTTACAGGTTGATAAGCGTGTCGCTCGGCGGGTGGGTTATGTCACTCCAAGGAGTGGCATGTTGACCCCAATTGGACGAAGATGGGATGAAGCTTTCCCCATATCGGGCGTCAGCATTACGATGCAGTTTGCCCTGTTGGCGCATGCGCCGAGGAACAGATTTAGATTCGAATTCTGATTACGGATACGGTATAGGAGTCCTCTGGACTCGGACACGGTGTTATATCGGGGAGGCTATGGCCCGAATAGGAGACAAGAGGCGGCGAGAGGTGCTCATAGTTAGTAGATGAGTGGAGTGACTTATTTTGTGGCTGGTTTGACCCAGGTAGGGGTATATAGATTGTTTGCTTGGTTGGCACCATCCGGCTTATGGGGGGTTGGTATTGGTTCTTGCTTGCTATATATATATATATATGTATTTATGTGCTATATACTTGTTAATAGACGGCAGGCCGCCGCGTCTACGGGTACGCTCCTGCCCTATCACAACCTGGAGAAAAGCCTGATTCAGTTCATATCAGTCCTTACGGATTCAGTTATCTCCTGCTAATCCAGAATTGCTAGTTATGTTATTTGTATTGATTACTTTGCATACTCGTACCGATGCCGTATTAGTATTGCATTACTTACTGGTACTCATAGATGAGGAGACGTCCCTCGTGATTCCAGCCAGCTATGAGAGTCATCGCTCCTGTCATCCGGAGCTTGATATTCCAGAAGGTGTAGTTATTTCTTTTATTGTACAGTATGGGTAGGCGAGGGCCACGTCCCGACCACATTATATCGGTACTCATAGAGGCTTGCAGATATTGTATATATATCTCCCACATGATTAGTTGAGCCGTCGTGTGAGGCCGTGCGTTTTGTGTTGTTGTTTAATTCTGTTTGTGTTGGTCGTGTGGGGCCATGGTCCCGATAGTAGTGGTGACCGCCGGTCACGTAGATGTATAATTCTATGTGTTGAGTTACGAGATGAATGAGAGCAACATGGTGGCCTTGTCATTATGGGTTTCCCTATAAAAATAGGATTCTGGTTAGCTGAAGTTTATATGCAGGTGGCTATAGGCCCAGTCGGCCGGAGGCTGTATTCCCAGCCGTTATATAGCCGTTGTTTCGAAAATGCGAGTTAGAGCTAGCCCGAGCACGGAATGTGCCTGACTCACAGTTGCTTGATCGAGTCCTACGGAAGGCACGGAATTTTCGATCCTTAACCCCCCCAAGGTGGGGCGACATCATGGATACGAAAAAGATTAGACAAAATTTAAATTTTGAAATTTGTACTCAATATTAATAATATTCTACCAAAAAATATTAAATGGGTAACTACTAAATTTCTAGCGGTTTAAAAAATAACACTTAACAAGTACATTTTATTTTCAAAAAAATAAAAATAAAAAATAATTACTATGTTTACAATAATGTTACATCCCGTAAGTTTCTAACATTTAGCCGACCTATTCGTATGTTGGTGAAGTTTTAGAGTGCCATACGTACGAAGGGCCAGGAAGGCCGAGCAGTGCAAAGTCGGGGTTTCACGGGAGGAGGCCGAACCAGGTTGCCCAGTGAGGGAAAAGTGGAATGGAGCAGCCCCCTCCACGTTGCAAAAGTGGCACGTAAGCGAGAATTGGCACACGGCCGACGAGTGCCCACGTTGCCTTGTCTGCTTAGCCTCAAGTATAAAGGCACGTACTTGGATGTTATTTCATTATTTATATATCACTTGGCAAGAAAGGAAGGCAAGAACGAAGGAAACTGGCCAATCATCTGATTACGCCGCTAAACGCCGTCCAAATCTAAATTAACTTGGGTAGTGAAGTATAAGAGGCTGCGAGAGAGCATCGCTACGGAGTTATTTTCATAAAATACGCCCGACGAATCGCCGTCCCGCCGAGCCTAAGTTGGTGGAATTATTTCAAACTAGTTCCAATACGATCACGTGCCTAAAATAAGTATTTCTCCCTTCTAGATTTCCGAGTTGAGTTTTGATCGTCTTTCGATAGTTGAAATAGTCAGTATATATATATATATATATAAGTTATCATTTTCTTAAAATATAGTAATAAAGTAGCCCTACTCTTCAGTTAATATGATTACAGTTGAAGAACTGATTGAACCACCAGTCGAAACTTCATGATTAATCGGTAAACAACGAGCAAGGTATGTTAAAGGCATTTTCTTTCGGCAAGTTAGTTTCTTCAGCATAGTAGTCCCGTATAAATCCCAGTAAAGTATGTCAGGAGTATGTTATCATGTATAGTTGTTGTCAGTCGAGGCTCGTAATTTGTATTGTTTTGGGCTGGATTACACTGTATAGCTTCGTGGCCACCCGGGTTAATAGTTGTGTCGCCACCCGCCAGGGCGAGGAGATAATCGCTCTGAGCAGCATGTATCCACCAAGGGACGAAGATGAGGATCCAGATCCTCATATGCCGTGGTTTGTCCTTATACACACACCCCCGCCGAACGTTTACGCCCAGGGTGTAGTATCGAAGTCCTCCGGACTCGAACCGGCTGTCGGCAGCCAGCGAGGTCAGTTGCAGACCCAGGGAATCGACAGGGCAACATAGCTGGTAGTTGACTCAGTATGACCTGGATAGGGTTATATAGATTGAGAGTGTACTCACTAGGGCTAATGGGGGCCCGGTGGAGTTTATTCTATGTTGATTATACCTTGCGGGTTATGGGGGCCGAGGTAAGGTTTATGGTTGCTTTGGTGCGATAGTTAGAAAGTAAGACGCCTCATTTGTCAGGTATGAACCCTAGCCTCCTTATTACGGTTATGTTTATCCCTTGATTTCACTACTTGATCATCTTGATCTGGTTCCTTGCCAGTCATTATCAGTTATATTTCCTTATTTTAGTTATTTCAAAAATTCTTGCCTTACATGGCCATTTTTGTGGTACTGACGCCCTCTTCACAGAGGCAGCTTGCATTACTTACCTGCATGTACAGATAGACGAGAGCAGGTCCCTCATAGTTCCAGTCAGCCGTATAGAACCGTCGGCTCCCTTCTTCCGGAGCTTGTGTGATAGAGCTTTATTCCCTTTTGCTTATCTGATATGGTAGGTAGGCCCTGTCTAACCATATAATTACTCCCTAGAGGCTTGCGGGTGTGTTACTTCCTGTGGTTAGATAGCTGTGTATCGGTCGTGTGGGGCTCATATGTGTGTTTTAGATTATGTGTTGGCTGTGTGAGGCCCTTTTAGCTGTTGATTGGTGGCCTTGTCGGTCATAGTTGAGTTTACTTTCGATTATACTAGATATCATGGTGGCCTTGGCCATTGCCTAAGACTCCCTATGATTGTTTGTCTCTGGTTAGCTGTTTATTTTCACGGAGTGGCTATTGATCTTGGGCATATTTATATGTCCAAGTGATACTCAAAAGTATCGTTTTGTCTTAATTTTCTAACAATGTTTGTACATTTCTCCTTAAGTGTAGGAAAGTGTGAATTTATACTAACCAACATGATTAGCATTGTTTTGCAGGAAAAATGTACTTTTATGGAGCTAAGATGCATGTGTGGAGTGTCAGAGATGGACTCGAGGCAGACAGGAAATGGCCAAGGAAGGCGGGAATAAAGAGGCTCCGCGATGGAGCCATTTCACGCTGCCGCGCTCGCGGATGCATTACATCCAGGAGATTTAATTGGCAAAGATTTCCGAGAGAGGTCAGCGTTAGATGCGGAGCACGTTGGACCTAGTACACGGAACGACATTCCAGTGAAGGTGCGCGTTCGCACCGTGTCACGTTGAGCAAGCTCCGCGTTGCATGATGTGCCACGTTAGGGATAATTACCTGGACAACCAAATTCCAGAGAGCTTCCCGCGTTTGCACCGTGTCACGGGCCCCGGTGCTCACGTGCACTCCGTGACACGTTGTTCTGACCAGGAAAAATTCCCACCAGTATAAATAAAACCTTAGGTTCATTTTTAATTATTCTGACTTGGTGGAGCAAGAACGTGGGTTACAGGCAGTTGAGGGGATGAAAATCTTAGGGTTTCTCTCTATCTCTTTCTCCTTTCATTCAATTGTTTGTTATGATTTACACTCGTTTTGCGATGTTTAATCCACAAATGAGTGGCTAATTTCACTTCTTGTTGAGGTTAGGAACAATTGTATTGAAATGTGATTGTTGATCATTTGGTTTCATCTTTTCTTCCATGGTTGTTCTATTAATTCTTGTTCTTACTGCATTAATGTTTGGCCAATGTTGATATGAGGAAATCTAAAGTCGGTTTCACTCGAGAGAGCACGAAATTGGAAAGTTGTGAATTAATAGGATATGATCTCTCCTTAGTTTGGAAAAATTGAGAGGTGATTTACCTTGAGGATAGAAATATACACGAAAGTCGTATTAGTCAATTGTGGAATCGGTTTGTATGGCTAGAACATGAATTGCTTCTTATCACAGAAATGTAGGTGGAAGGTTCATGATTCTTAAGTTGGGTTAAATACGAAGAGTGTTAATCCATAGGCATAGATTGACTAGCAACCGGAGAAAAGATTAACCAACTTGTATCGATAATTAATTTCTCTACATGTTCGTTTTAGCCTCAGCATGCTCACATTCATCGTTCAGACTCACTTGTATATTCATTTTAGACTTAGTATAAAATTAAAACCATAAAATAAAAAACTTTTCTTTACATTGTTGTGTGCATTTTAGAGTTCTGACTAATTGACACTTGAGTAGATTTGCCCCGTAGTCCGATCCACGTGGGATCGATACGGCTTACTTGAGCCACTTACTAGATTCGACCACGTGCACTTGCGTGTAGTCATCCAGACAGCCGAACAAGTTTTTGGCGCCGTTCCGGGGACTGGCAATTAGCGAATTTTTTCTTAAAGTGTTAGTTTGCTTTTCTTTGCTATTAGTGTTGACTTGGCAGGGTCTTAACTTTGTATTTTACGAAAACAGATTACGATTTGAACAGCAGCGAGGACAAGAGGCTGGTGGACCCATCCTTAGAACGAAAGACAATTCCATCGCCAACGGAGAGCTCTAGAGCTGCAGTTTCTCAGACAAGCAATCCTGGAGCAACCACAGAATCACCACTTGTGCCAGGCGTGTTAGTGCCGAGTAAACGACTAGGCCGGTTCGCGATCTCTGTGGCAATCCCACATTCTAGCAACGTTACATCTAGCATTATGAAACCTGAGCCAGGAGGAGGTTCGAGCTTAAACAGAACATGGTGCAATTGCTGCACACAAGCAGGCAGTTCACAGGTCTCCCTCACGAGGATCACCAACAACATCTTCAAAAATTTTGGGAGATAAGTGACACCACATTCCCGGCCAGGTGTCGACGGATTATGTCGAGGCTTACATCGTTCCCATTTTCACTTTTGTAAAAGCCAAAAGGTGGTTGAAAACTGAGCACCCAATTCTATCACCGTGGGATGATCTTGCAAGAAGTTCTTGGTCGGTTCTTTCCATCCGGTAAAGCGACAAGGCTTGAAGTCAAATTCTAAGTTTTAAACAAGAGAAGGGGAGAATGCATCAAGCTTGGGAGAGATTCCAAGTAAGCTGTTGGATTGTCCTCATCACCACCAATCCAATGATGTGCTGGTGCACACTTTTATAGAATGTTTGGAACCCCACACAAAAATTTTGTTGGACTCGGCGGGCGGGGACAAGCATTAGAAAACTTATGAGCTGTACTTTGTTAAATCATATTTCACGGAAATCCGGAGTGGAATGCGGACTCTTCAAAGGGAGGAGCAAGGAAAGCAGTTGGAGTCTTAGAAGTGGATGGTTTTACAGCTATCATTGCCTGAGATAGCTGCGTTGCAAGATCAACTCAACACCCACTTGATAACATGAGCATGAATCGATCTCAAGCTTGATGAATGCGGTGCGGCAGATTTGGTGTGAAGTGTGCAGGGTAATGAACACTCAGCTGAGTGTTGTGGGCATATCATTTCGGTGAACTTTGTCGGCAATGCACAGAGGAATAATCACAAACAATATGGTAACGGCTACAATTCATTGGAGGAATCCCAATTTCTCTTGGGGTAGCAATAACCATCAGGGACAGAGTTCGAGGTCAGGGGTGCAAAGGAATCAAGGAGGGCAGCAGAACTATCGGTCATGTCTGAAACAACAATGCCCCTCCTCCCACCACCATCACCCGGCATTGAGGAAATGTTCAAAATCATGATAGCTAACCAAGCTCAATTGCAGGCTGACTATGTTAAATTGGCAGCCGACGTTAGAAGCTAATCAGTTAGCTACCAAGGCGCTGGAGTACCAGTTTGGGCAATTTGCAGAGCCCAAAACACAAGGCCTAGAGGAGGACTTCAGCGACACGGACCCCAACCCCAAGCGGTGAATGTAGTGACCACAAGGAGTGGTTTTTGCAAGCAGGAGGTGGAACCAGAAAGACCACCTCAACCGTCGGGAGCAGCAGAAACGGAGAGGGAGCAAAGTGATGAAAGGGGAAGAAAAAGGATGTTGAACCGAGAAAGACCTCCACCCCGTTCCCTCAGCGATTAAAGAAACACAAGGAGGAGCGTGTTTCAAAAAGTTCATGGAGGTGTACAGGTATACATTAACTTACCTCTTGTCGATGTTTTGGGAGTGAATAAGTACGCAAAGTACATGAAGGACATCGTGGCCAACAAAAGCAGGTTGGCTGAGTATGCCACGGTGGCTCTTACGGAGGAGTGCACCTTCCGGATACGAGAACAGGTGCCCACAAGCTCAAGGACCCTGGGAGCTTTACAATACAGATAACAATTGGGCAGAGTATCCAGGCTCGCGGATTATGTGATTTGGGGCGAGCATTAACTTCTGATGCCGACCTCGGTATTCAAGTTGGGGCTAGGGAGTCCTAGACCAGCAACAGTGTTTGCTCATGGATCGTTCCTTGGCAAGACAGAATGGTATTGTGGAGGACGTGCTGGTGCAAGTCGGCTCCCTTATCTTCCCGGTAGACTTCGTTGTCTTTGGACTTCAGGCCGAACCGCGGAAGTCCCATTTATTTTGGGACGTCCTTTCTTGGCGACCGAAGCATTAAGTGATGCAGCTGCGGGGACAGCTAACTATGCTGGGCAAATGACAAGGATGAGGTATTTGATGTAGATAAAGCCATGAAGCTTCCCGGCAATACATGAGCTTTCAGCCAGTGTGTGCTTGATAGAGCGAGGAATTTGTCGGATTGTTGGATCTCAAGACCCGGAGTGGAAAGAGCGTTGATGAACTACGATCATTTCGGAGATAGAGATGCTTATGAGGTGGTACAAGTGTTGAATGAGCCACAAAGCTATCCTAGGAAGCAGGAATTTCAGCCGTTAATGAGGTCTCTGGAACCTTTGTCGAAACCATCTATTGAAGAAGCACCAAAGTTGGAATTAAAAGCATTACCTCCTCATTTAAAATATGTCTTTTTGGGGGAAGGTGATACTTTGCCGGTCATCATTTCATCAGAATTAACAGAGGCACAGGAAAAAGAGGCAGTAGCGGTTCTCAGAAGAAGGAAGAAAGCAATGGGCTCGCAAATGTCGAACATTCAGGGTATTAATCCAGCTTTTTGCACACACGGAATTTTCACAGACAGGGAGTAAAGCCAACTATTCAGCCTTAGCGAAGGTTAAATCCAGCGATGAAGGATGTGGTCAGGAAAGAAATAATTAAATGGCTCTAGAATGCGGGGTGTGGTCTATTCGATTTCGGACAGTGAATGGGTTAGCCCCGTTCAGTGCATCCCAAAGAAGGGAGAGATGACCCTGGTCACCAATGAAAAAAATGAGTTGATCCCTACACGAACCGTCACGGGTTGGCGGATTTGCATGGACCACAGAAAGCTCCAATGAAGCCCCAAGGAAAGATCACTATCCTATCCCGTTCATTGATCAAATACTGTACAGGTTGGCTGGGCAAGAATACTATTGTTTCCTTGATGGGTACTAGGCTATAACCAAATAGCCGCCTTTGAAGATGAGAGAAGACCACTTTCACATGTCCGTATGGGACATATGCTTTTAGGCGGATGCCATTTGGTTTATATAATGCACCCGCCACATTCCAAAAATGCATGATAGCGATCTTTCAAGACATGGTGGAGGATTTCGTGGTATTTATGGATGATTTCTGTTTTGGTAATTCGTTTGCTACTTGTTTGCGAGAATCTTGACGGGTGCGGCACCATTTATGAAGAATCCAACCTTGTACTCAATTGGGAGAAGTGTCATTTCTTAGTTAAGGTGTCCTTGGCCATAGAGTGTCTTACAGGGGTTGGAGGTCGTCGTGCCTAAGATCGAAGTTATTGAGAAGCTACCACCACCTGTGTCGGTGAAGGGTGTTCGCAGTTTTCTCGGGCATGCGGGGTTCTACAGACGGTTCATCAACAACTTCTCCAAAATTTCTAGACCATTATGCAAATTACTAGAAAAAGAGGTGAAGTTCGATTTTGATGATGAGTGTGTCAAAGCATTCCAGGAGTTGAAGCGAGAGGTGATAAAAGCACCCATCCTTATTTCTCAGTTAGGAACAACCATTTGAACTGATGTGTGATGCAAGTGATGTGGTTGTAGGAGCCGTATTGGGGCAGCGGAGGAATGAGAATCTTTCACTCTATTCATTATGCAAGCAAAACATTGAACACTGCCCAAAGTAATTATACACTAACAGAAAAGGAGATGCTAGCAACGGTGTTTGCTTTTGACAATTCGAGGTCCTATTTGGTGAGTTGCGAGTAGTGGTGTATACCGATCATGCAGCGATCCGGTATCTGTTTAACAAAAAAGGATGCAAAGCCCAGGCTGATCAGATGGATCTTGTTGCTGCAGAGTTTGACTTAGAAATAAAGGACAAAAGGGGAGCGAGAATCAAGTGGCGGATCACCTATCGCGATTGGAGAAAGTCGATCGCACGTGAAGGAAGGTGACAATATCAAAGAGGAGTTCTCGGATGAGCAGCTCTTGGCAATAGGAGAAGCTGAGGTTCCTTGGTATGCAGACATAGTGAACTTATTGGTGAGTGGAGTCTATCCACGAGAGGCTACGGCTCGGCAAAATAAAAAATTGCGGCATGATTGTCGGTATTTCATTTAGGATGAGCCATATTTGTTTAAACAGGGACCAGATCCGGTTATGAGAAGATGCCTCCCGGAGAGCCAGATTGCAAAAGTTTTGAGTTGTCACTCCCTCTCATTATATGGAGGGAGCACCACGGAGGAGAGGACAGCGCACAACGTGCTACAGTCGGGGTTCTTTTGGCCTACACTGTTCCAGAGACTCTATGGCATATGTCAAAATGTGCGATAGTTGTCAAAGGATGAACTTCCCAATTGGTAGGAGGCAAGAGATACCCATTGCGGGGAATGTACTCGAAGTGGAGACTTTTGATGTATGGGCATAGACTTCATGGGCCCGTTCCCGTCATTTGGTAATCGTTACATCACTTGAGTATTGTTGATTCTGTATCAAAGTGGTGGAAGCAGCCAACTGCCCCAGGAATGACAACAAGGTGGTAACAAAATTTGTGAAAAAACACATTTTCACAAGGTTCGGGACACCCCGAGCCATTATCAGTGATGGAGGAGCTCATTTTGTCAATGCAAGTTTCAAGAAGATGCTAGCTAAGTATGGGGTGCGCCACAAGGGTGGCAGCAATATCATCCCCCAAACTAGTGGGCAAGTGGAGGTGTCGAACAGAGAAGTGAAGCAGATTCTTCAGAAAACAGTGAATGCACAACAGGTGATTGGTCAACAAGCTTCGATAATGCGTTGTGGGCATACGGGCGCTTACAAGACACCAATTGGAACCTCTCAATACCGGTGGTCTATGGAAAGCATGTCATCTGCCGGTGGAACTAGAGCACCGAGCTGTCTGGGCTGTGAGGAAATTGAACATGAAGCTTGGAGCTAGCGGGCGAAGAGGCTGATGCCTTTCGGCGAACTCGTGGAGTTTCGTTGGCATGCTTATGAAAGTGCCAAGTATTACAAGAAAACGAAAGGTGGCCGTGGCATGTGTGCATCGTATTTTTCGAGCCAGAATTGCAGAAAGTGTGGCTCTTCAATTCAAGGTTGAAGTTGTTTTCCCAGGGAAGCTGCGGTCAAATGGTCAGGGCGTTTGAGGTAGTGAGGATGACCCCGCATGGGGGCGTGGGGATTTGTAGCGGGGAAGACCGAAGTGCCACGTTTGCAGTAAATGGGCAGCGATTGTAAGCACTATTGGGGTGAGATGGCAATCGTGAAAACGTCCGTCACCCTAGGGGCGGAATGAGCGTAAAGGACGTCGAGTCGCGACGGTAAACCAGGCGCTGCACGGGAGGTAACCCGTGAATTTATTGTAAGTATGCAGAAAAAAAGAAAAAAAAAAGAAAGAAAAAAATTGTGTAAATATAAAAAAAATATTGTGTTGTGTTTTTTCAAACCTTGAATTCTAACCGATTTCTTGTTGTGAGATAAATTTCAAGTTGATCGGAGGGCAAAATGCAAGGAATCGCGAAGGAAAAATCGAGATAAGATAAAAAAGATAAAAAGGTGGCAAAGCGGTGAGCCCACGCGTTGGCTCCGTGTCACGGAGGAGAGGCCTGCGTTATCCTCCGTGACACGTTGAATCCAATTCTGGAATTTTTAAGAAATTCCAGAATGCTGTTGCGATGGCTCCGTGTCACGGAGGGTGCTCACCCTCCCGTGTCACGGAGGAGTGCTCCGCGTTACCCACCGGGACACGTTGAGGTGTAATCCGCGTCGAGTCACCGGTCACGGGTGACCAGCGCGAAAAAATCGCAACACCAAAATCACCCATTTCCCATTTCCCATTCCCCTCCGCGACAAACCCCCGAAAAATCCTCCTTCCTCAACGTGACACGGACCTAGGATCGAAATTTCTTCAACTTTTCTTCGATATCATCGGATTAAAGGTATATTCTTGAACTCAACCTCAATTCTTGTCGAATTTTTTCGATTTTGAGCATGAGAGGTGAGCAAACCTTGCCCTAAGTAGAAATTGAGCTTGAATTCATTTTAAATTATTGTTCATTGATGTTCATATTATCGTTGTGATTATATGAGCGATAAATACCATGTTGGATTGAATTTTGCCAGAAATTTATTATTTGAGGTTGATATGTGAATAGGAAGAAGTTAAATTGACTTTGAAATGTGAAAAATTATTGGGTTGTGCATGTTGGGTGGTGAATTGTGTTGTGTTAAAGTTATTATGCCAAGGCGCGATAAATTTTGGGGGAATAAAGTTGTTGAAATTGCATGAAATTGTCGAATTACCTGAAATTAGTGAATTACATAGGTTTGTGTAGATAAATAGTTTTTGTTTTTATTTTTCCTTGCTAAGTGCTTTGTATAAAATTGTGATCGATGGTAATGTGTGATTAGTTGCACGAAGTACGGTAGTACAAAAGAACTTACACCGTCGAATTCTCTGAATGCACAAGGCATGTTGTTTGTTTTTTGTTTTTGTTTTGTTTATGTAAATTAGAAATAAGTATGTTCTTGCCGTAATGCTATAATTGTGGCTAAAGATTAAGTGTGGGGTGGGTTGACTCTACCCAACCTTAGTCGAAGCTAATTCTAAATTGACTGACATTGAGATTGTTTGCTTTATTGGACAGGAACGATGTCGAGCAGGCAAAGAAAAAGGGAAGGGCACATCTACATCGGGCGCGGAAGAAAATTAGGCCAGGAACAGCGGTCAGCAGCACCAGCAGTTCAGCGCGGCCAACGCCGCCAATACGAACCCGATGGGTGACGAGGAAGGGAAGAAATGGTACACGAGCATAAGGAAAACAAGTACTTCCCTGAGAGCACATTGCAAGGGAGCCGTTAGCACGGGAGTTCCCTCTCGAATAGTCCCACTTGGATTGACCTTTGTGAGTGAGATTCATCTTTGAAGAGCCCAAGGAGTGCAATCTGTACTTGATTCCAGGAGTTCTATCAAATTGGAACCCGACGCTCCGCAGTCACACCATTAGATAAGGGCCAAATTGTCACGCTTAAGCCTCATCACCTGAATGCCATCTTGGGGCGTAGAACACGAGGCGCCCATGTACTCCGGCGGCTGAATATTACTCCACCATACGCGGATATCAGACGCACCTTGTGTAGAGCCGTTCGACAGCACGCTGGAGCAGGCATAAGGAGAGGGGCTACCATCGAGACATTGACCTACTCCCACGAGATGAACGAGAAGCGATAATTTGAAAATAGTGTGTTCACAGCGATTCCGGGGTACGTGAGATGTCACCCGGGATCGCGTGTGCTTGGTGTATGCCCTGATGAAAGGGCTGAGAGATCAATGTTGGGCGGTGATCATATCTGCCATGAAAAGAGCCCCGTTTGCATCAAGGGCACAAGTACGGGTTTGGTGGTTTGCCGACCATGTTTCACGAGGGGGGCCTAGATGTTGAGGAAGAATACTGGATTATATTCCGCGAGATGGAGGCGTGCCGTGGATGTCACAAAGACCAAGGCACCCGACACCACTCATGGAGCCGGATTCTTACACTAGCCGGCGACATGCTCGGGATGATACGATATATGGCCCGCATGTTCAGGATACGAATGCTCCAGCTGCGCATAGGCGGGGAGGCGGCGGCGAGGATGTTGTGGCAGCTCGGCCTAGACTACTCTTTCGGCGAAAATGCCAGGGCTCTAGGTCGGGTGGGGCCAGCTTTTTTGTGGAGCCCGTGGATGATGTCCCCAGCGATGAGGAGAGACGTCGCGAGGATTCCGATGTTGAGTCGGAGAAGGACGGCGGGGAGATTCAGACATGGGAGACGAGGCAGCAGCTTTGGAAGAATTGGAATACTTTGATTGATCGGGGAGTTTCACCACCCACTTGTTTGTGCTTTGTTGGCTTGGCTATGAACACTGGGGCCGATGTTCTGTTTAAGGTAATGGGGGTAAGGAAGTAGTTAGGTGGTCTTTGGTTTTGTGCAGTTGTATGTATATGCATGTTAATTGTTATTAAGCAGAAAAAATTGTGACCTGTGCTTTTTGTGAGTATGTTTCGTATTGTAATTATCTTTTTGAAGTTGTTGTGTGCTGTTGAATGTTATTAGCTAGTGTGTAAATATTTTTTTACCGAAATCATCGATATTTTTAAAAATTTTCGTTAATTATTTTTATGATTGGGTTTCTCGTGTTTGTTTTTCGGTTCTTTTACGAGAAAAGAGTCCCATTGAACCGAAGTCGTAAATAGTGACCGTTCCCTATGATGGATGGATGACGACCGTCTTAAGGGAAATGTAGTCGATAGGAGTAGCTTTTGTCTTTCATTTTTTTGTTTGTTGGTTGTATCCCATGCGTGTGCTACTCTATGGCTATGAATTCTTGGTTGCGTGTTGTACATGATATTTAGATGCAAGAGTGATTCGTATGAAAGCATGCAATTTTGTATATATGTTGAGATACCTAGGCCAAAGAATTCGATTCGGTGTGATTGAGGCTTGTGTTTGAATTCTTGTAATTGGCTGATTGAAAGTACGTGAATATGTCTTGATTGAGCATGTGCAATAAGTGTCTAGTGAGTTCTCGATTATTCCATGCTATTGTGAAGTACATAGAACTTGCCTATTATTTGTGTACAGGAAACGAAATGAAGGAAGTGTAGTGTAGAAAAGGATGTAGGCATTTCTTTGTTTTTAACCTAAAGTTTTTCTTTTCATACCCACCTCGAATGTCAAATCTAGTTAGCCCATTGAGCCTTTAGCCTATTTTCTTTTGTCGAGGTGTAAACCAAGCTTTAACGCTTTCTTTTCATTATCCAGCCGTCTATTCCACAGCTCTTAAGCGCTCAAGAAATAAATAATTTTCCCATAGTGTCAAGGAGTGAAATGGTGAAAGAAAAAAAGAGGAAAAGCAAAGTATTGAAAGTAAGAAAAAAGAGTCAAGGTGCACTTGCGGTTAAGAAAATAAAGATGTATAACTAATCTTTGTTGTTTAGTCTGGTGTGCATAAAGAAGCAGAGGACAAGCAAAGAAAGACTTCAAGAATGGGAGGAAGGAAAATAATGCCCGAGAATGTGATGGGATGTATGGAAAAAGCGCTTAAGGATGCTAGTTGCTATTATTGGTTAGCCCAGTATATACTAGTTCCGTAGCTTACATTACAACCGTTAAGTCCTACGTGATCTTACATCACGCGTCCTTATATTAGTGGAAGTAATACACACAGAGACAAGCCTATGGTTCATGCCGATGCATGTGAATTCTTTTGGGAGAGAGAGTGAAATTGTGTGTATATGCCCCTGCATGAAATGTTTTAGAGTTCATGTGATTAAGAAATTCTCTTGTGTTGTAAGGGCACATGCTTGACGAAAGAATGAATTTCGTGTTGGATATCTTGGTCAGCTAATTTGCATGAGTTTGCCGATATCGAGAGTCGATTCTTCAGTCTAGGAGGTCTTGATATGTTGAATGTCATTGAAATGATGATACTATGCATGTTTTCTTGATGATTTGCTATGTAAATAATCGGTATAACCGTGCTTCCGGATTGTCGAGCCAAAGTAGCCATGATGGGGTGTCAATTGCATGAGGTGTAAGATTATTGTTCGAGGACGAACAAGATTTTAAGTGTGGGGTAGTGATCTTGGGCATATTGTATGCCCAAGAAGTGATACTCAAATGCATTGTTTTGTCTTGGTATTTTCTAACAATGTTTGTACATTCTCATGTGATTTTTTTTATTTTTTTTATTTTTTTTATTTTTTTTATTTTTTTTAGTTTTTTTAATTTTTTCATATTTTTTATGGAGTTAAGTTGCATGTTGGGAGTAATCAGAGATGGACTCGGGAGCGAACAAGGAAATGGCCAAGGAAGGCGAGAATAAAGAGGCTCCGCGATGGAGCAGTGTCACACTTTGCCATCGCGGATGCATCTGTCCGGAGGATTTGGTGGAATTTCAGAGAGGGTCGTTAGTGCCGTGGCACGTTGGACCTAATTACCTGGAACTTGACATTTCAGTGAAGGTGCGCGTTCGCACCGTGTCACGTTAGGCAACTCCGCATTGCATGCGGTGACACGTTGGGGATAGTAGGGCGACAGAATTCCAGAGAGCTTCTGCGTTTGCAGAGTGTCACAGCGGCAGTGCTCCGCGATGCACTCCGTGACACGTTACTTATTCGAGAAAAATTTCCACCAGTATAATTAGAACACTTAGGTTCATTTTTAATTATTCTGACTTGGTGGAGCAAGAACGTGGGTTACGGGCGGTTGAGGGGACAATCTTAGGGTTTCTCTCTATCTCTTTCTCCTTTCTTTCAATTGTTTGTATTGTTTACACTCATTTAACGATGTTTAATCCACAAATGAGTGGCTAATTTCACATCTTGCTGAGGTTAGAAACAATTGTATTGAAATGTGATTGTTGATCATTTGGTTTTTTCATCTTTTCTTCTATGGTTGTTCTATTAATTCTTGTTCTTCTTGCATTAATATTTGGCCAATGTTGATGTAAATCTAAAAGTCCGGTTTCACTCGAGAGCACGAAATTGAAAAGTTGTGAATTAATAGGATATGATCTGTTCTTTGTTTGGGAAAATTGAGAATGATTTACCTTCAGGATAGAAATATACCTAAAAGTCGCATTATCAATTGTGGAATCGGTTTTGTAAGCTAGAACATGGTGCTTCTTATCACGAAATGTAGGTGGAAGGTTCATGATTCTTAAGTTGGGTTAAATACGAGAGTTTTAATCCATAGGCCTAAGTTCTGACTAGCAACCGGAGAAAAGATTAACCAACTTGTATCGATAATTAATTTCTCTACATGT
This sequence comes from Datura stramonium, assembly GCA_018107945.1. Taxonomy (NCBI): domain Eukaryota; kingdom Viridiplantae; phylum Streptophyta; class Magnoliopsida; order Solanales; family Solanaceae; genus Datura; species Datura stramonium. The sequence continues at coordinate 72,316 of JACEIK010001774.1, read as the reverse complement.
TCGTTTAGCCTCGGCATGCTCACATTCATAGTTCGAGACTCACTTGTATTTTCAATTTTAGACTTAGTATAAAATTTAGAATAACAAAATATAAAATTTTCTTTACATTGTTGTCTGCATTTTAGAGTTACAGCTAAGTGACACTTGAGTAGATTGCCCCGTAGTCCAGTCCCTGTTGGATCGATACTTGGCTTACTTGAGCCACTTACTACTTGTTCGACCATGTGCATATGGCGTAGTCATCGGAACAGCCGAACAGCTATATAGGCCTTGTCGGTCGGGGGTTGTATTTACAGCCGCTATGTAGCCCATTGTTTTCTTTATTCTAGAGTTAGAGTCAGCCATGCGCTAGAGGTGCAGGCTCGATCCAGCTAAGCAGTTTAGGTCCTTGTGAGGGAATCGGGTGCCAATCATGCCTCCCAAGGTGGGGCGTGACAAACTTGAGCTATCGAGCGAGGTCGTATCCCAGAAAATCTGCAAGCCGTGCTAAACAGAGTCTTGTCTATGGATGTGTTGTGCACCTTACATACTATAGGCAAGAGGCTGGAGCATGATAGGATGGTTACTCTTTCTTCTTATTCAGTCGTGCTATAGAGTGGTACGAGTATGAGGTTGAGTCCCTAAGCTCATTATACTCTTTTGCTTACAGAGAATTGTCAGACCAACAACACCCTATGATAGGCAAGAGGGTGCCTCAGCCTCGGTCGAGAATCGAGCCCGATACGGGACGATATGGAGGTATCATCTAGACCTCCCTAGCATTCTCCACCACGTCAGAGCCGCTTGGGATGGCTGGTGTGACAGCACGGCCTCAACGGTTATATACCCATACCATCCAGCCGGGAGGTTAGGAGTGCGGTGGTTATGCTAGACCCGGATGATGGGTTTGCTCGGCGCAACCCAGTGCCACCCTATAGTTCTGCGAGAATCCTTAGGGAGGCTTGGTAGCTCGAGGTCGAGAGTTCTAGCACTAAGTCCCCGTAATTCATAGGGACAGATCGGACCGAGGACCCTCGACTTCTTGGAGCCGAGATGTAGAGGACTTTTAGGGTGATGCATGCTACACCTACGGATCGGTTGAGTTGGCGGTACTCCGTCTACGGGACATCACCGGGCTGTGGTATGAGAGTTGGAAAGGTCTCAAGGAGAGATGTTTCCCCTCCTACCTGGCTTGACTTCTCAGAGGCTTTCTTGGATCATTACCTACCGCGGGAGGTGACGAGGATGGGGTGATCGGTTCCTACACTTGGAGCATGGGTCAATAGTATGAGGTATTCCATGCGGTTTGATTCCTTGGCTTGTTATGCGCCAGCTTTGTGGACACAATGCCAGCTAAGTACCGCTTTGTTATGGGGCTAAACCCGGAATATGTTGAGACCTGCATCACAGCCACGAGCTTGAAGGAGATTTGGATATCGCCGTGTGCGAGCTTTACTTTCAGGAAGAATATTGAACGTATCGAATAGGGAAAGCGGGAGGTGGGGAGGACAAGTCGGGAGCAGCGCCGCAAGGACATACCGGATGAATTACGGGAGAGGTCCCGAGGAGGACCTAGGCCACGGTTATCCAGATGAGCCACCTAGACCCCTGCCTCCATTGCAGCTGCAGAGGGCTTGAGTCTAGTCGCCCGAAAAGCCAAGCCAGCGAAGGTTCGCAGCATTGAGGTCACGGCAGCGAGAGGAGTGGAGCAGAGTGGGTTTACAATACCACTTTTCCCTGATTTGCGGTCGATGTCACTCTGGAGCAATACGGAGGTACATGGTTTCACCACATGCTACATTTGTGGACAGGAGGTCACCCGAGATTAATTGTCCAACTAGGGAGGTCGGGGTGATCGGGATCGGCGGGGATAGGTCCTCGGCTTGAGATCTGACTCCGACATCCCGGCCTGGCGTAGTCCATAGTTTCAGCCGGCAAGCCAAGGCAGTCGAGCCTCTAGTTGATGTGTCTCGAACCGTACGTATGCACTACAGGGGCGATAGGAGTTAGAGTCGTCACCGAATGTTGTAGCGGTATGATGAATATTTGCTCTCATCCACCCTTATGTGGTGGTAGATCCAGGATCCACCTTATCCTATGTTACACCGTTAGTGGCTCGGAAGTTTAGTACTATGCTGGAATTGCTTGACGAGCCTTTCTTAGTGTCTACACCCGTTGGTGACTCTATTATAGCGAAGGGTCTATCAGTGTTGTTAAGTTGTCGATCGTCGAACTTTATAGCGAACTTGATAGAACTAGAAATGGTTGATTTAATGCCATTATAGGTATGTGTTAGCTAGCTCCATGCTATACCAATGTCGAATATTGGACAAGATTGTCGATTCCACTTTCCGAAGCGTGCAAGTGGAAAGGTAGTACAGCCACGCCAAACGGTAGGTTTATTTCCTATCTTCGAGCAGAAAATTGATAGCAAAGGGTGCATTTATCATATTTTCGAGTTCGGGGATGTTCGGGCGAGAGCCTCCCGACCCTTCAGTCTATCCAGAGTGGTTAATGAATTTCCGACGTATTTCCCGGATGAGCTTCCTAGTATTCCCCAAGAAATGAAGTGGGTGCACATCAATTTATTACCCAGTACCAAAGCCTATATCTATTCCTCCATATCGGATGACTCTTGCTGAACTCGGAGAGAACTAAAGGAACAATTGAGGATTTGCTAGACAAGGGCTTTATCGGGCAGTACCTCACCATGGAGTGCGCCAGTTCTATTCGTGAGGAAGAAGGATGGCTCCCTCCGTATGTGAGTAGATTATTGACAGCTGAATAAAGTCACTATCAAAAGAATAAGTACTCGTTTCCTAGAATAGACGATTTGTTTGATCGGCTACAAAGACGAGTATTTTTGAAAGATTGACTTAAAGTCGAGATATCTCAGGTCTAGGACCATGAAAAGATATATTCCAAAGGCGCCTTGGGACCAGATATGGCCACTTTGAATTTTTAGTCGTCCTTCGGACTGACAAAGGCCTAAGCGAGTGTTCATGGACACGATGAACCGGCGTTTCAGACCATACATGCACTTTTTCATGATAGTATTTATCAATGATATTACAGTGTATTCCCTCTTAGAGCGAAATCACGAGATCGTCTGAGACAGTGCTCCAGATTCTCAGGAATCGCCAGCTATATGCGTAAGTTTCTAAATGTGAATTTTGGCTGGATCGGTGGCCTTCTTAGGACATATTGTGCCGGATGCTGGTATACGGTAAGTATGCAGAAGATAGAGGCGGTGAAAACATGGCCTAGACCTACCCACTCCCTACCCGAGGTATGTAATTTCCTGGGGATTAGTCGGGTATTACCGAAGGTTCATGGAAGGATTTTCTACTTTAGCAGCTCCTTTAACAAACTGACGCAGAAGGCAGTAAATTCCATTAGACTGAGGAATGTGAGGAGAGCTTTCAGGAGGCCGAAAAATGATTGACATCCTTGCAGTGCTAGCGTTGCCCGGAAGAGCAGAGGGTTATGCGGTCTATTGTGAAGCTTCGGGTGTTGGTTTAGGATGTTTTTTGATGCAGCATGGTAAGGTGATTGCCTATGCTTCAGGCAGCTGAGGAAGCATGAAGAACACCCTACCCATGACTTGGAGTTGGCTGGTGATTCATGCCTTGAAATTATGGAGACACTACCTTTATGGCGTCCACGTAGATATTTTCACCTAATCACAAAAGCCTGCCGGTATATTTTCACCCCGAGAAAGAGTTGAATCTGCGGTAGCGTTGCTGGATTGCTTAGACTGTTAAGAGATTATGATGTGAATATTTTATATCACCCAGGAAGGGCCAATGTTTTAGTAGATGCCCTTAGCCACATATCCATGGGAAGCATAGCATATTTGCAGCCCGAGCGGCGGGAATTGGCCGAGTGCATCGGCTAGCCAGTTTAGCCGTTTGTATGTAGAATTAGGAGACAATGGAGCAGTAATCCAGAATACCACCCAGTGTGTCATCATTAGTTGTGGAAATGAAGAACAGAAGTATGAAGATCCTAGCCTGGTTCGGCTCGAAACGGGTCAGCGAGGAAGTAGCGAGATTTCCAAGTAACCGAGGATGAAGTGTTCAGGCTATGAATTTCCTCTGCGTTCCAAACGTGGCAGGGCTTCGCCAGCAAGTATGGGCAAGGTACACTATTCCTGTTACTCTCTCCATTCAGGTTCGACAAAAATGTACCATGACGTAAAAGAATTTCTTTTGGGTAGTAGAGAATGAAAAAGGGAATAGAAGAATTCGCAGCTCAATGTCCCAATTGCCAATAGGTGAAAGCTGAACATCAGAAACCTGGTGGACTGACACAGGATATAGTCGTGCCTTTATGAAATAGGAGGCAGTTAATATGGATTCGTAGTAGAATTTACCTCGTACCGGGCGAAAATATGACTCTATGGGTAATTGTTGAGTTGACAAAATTAGCTCACTACGCGATACAGGGCTACCTTTTCAGCGAAGATTATGTTGAGTTGTATATTAGAAATAGTCGATTGCATGGTGTTTCGTTGTCAATTATCTCTGATAGAGGGCGCACTTTATAGCTAAATTTTGGCAATCTTTTCCAAGAGGGCGGCCTGGGGACGTAGAGTTAACTGAGAGCACGACCTTCCATCCTCGAATGAAGCGAGGCGAGCGGAAACGTACAATCCAGACGCTCGAGGATATTTTACGGGCATGTGTGATAGATTGTGGAGGCAGCTGGGATGAACATCTACCGCTTATTGAATTTGCCTATAATAACAGTTATCATTTAGCAATTCAGATGACGCCTTATGAAGCATTATATGGGAGAAGATGCGGGTCTCCATTTGGTTGGTTTGAGGTAGAATCGGCATTGATTGGGTCGAGATATTATTCATCAATCATAAGAAAGTAAAGCTTATAAAGAACGTCACTAACAGCTCAGAGCCTCCAGAAATACTATGCTGATGTATGGTGAAGAAACCTAGAATAATGTGGGTGACTGGTTATTTTGAAGGTTTCACCGATGAAGGGTATCGGCCCGGAGTTGTGGGCCTTATCGGGTCGCCAAAGGATAGGCCAGGTGGCTTATGAATTAGATCTACCTCCAGAATTGATCCGTTCACACAGTTTTTCATGTATCAATGCTGAGGAAGTGCATAGGAGGTCCCTCTCGGATTGTCCCGGTCAGACGTCGGATCGCGAGGAGTTAGCTTATTAAGAGGCTCGGTAGCCATACTAGATCGCGGATCTCAAGCTAAGAACTAAAGATGTTGCTTCCGTTAAAGTGTTATGGAGGAATAAGAACCGAGAGGAGATGACACAGGAAGCAAAAAATGATAAAAACGGAATATCTCAGTTATTTCGGAACTTGAGTCGAATTGTGCGGTTAGAGGTACATTGTTGTTGTTCTTTCATAAGTTGCATTACATACATCTATAGTGAGATAATTGACTTCAGTCTATTGTGAAGTGAATGCTATAGTATTATGTGAGGTACCTGTATTGGAATTTTCTACGTTTCAGGTTACCGGATAGTCCATATTACGGGCGACTGTTGAAATTTTTCAAGAATTAAGTAATTGCATGGCTAAGGTTCTTTCAAGTAGAGATTAACATTGAGGACGAATGTTCTTAAGGAGCAGGAGATATTACACCCCATAAGTTTCTAATGTTTAGTCGGCCTATTTGTATGTTGGTTGAGAGTTTTAGAGTTCCATCGGTACGAGGAAAGGGCCCGAGAAGGGCGAACGAATGAAAAGTCGGGATTTCACGGGAGGAGGCAGACAGAAGTTTCTCGGAGGGGAAGAAGTGGCATGGAGAAGCCCTCCGCATTACCAAAAAGTGGCACAAAGCAGGGTGGCGCGACCAGCAGAGTGTCACGTCACCTTGTCTACCGCCTCAAGTATATGGGTCTCACACTTAGATGTTATTTCATTATTCTTATCATCGGCGGTAGAGGTAAGAACTAAGGGAAACTATTGAAAATCATCGTGCCTCTAAACGCCGTTCAAATCTAAATTAACTTCGGGTAGTGAAGTATAAGGCTGAGAGAGCATCGCTGCAAGTTATTTTAAGTAAAATACGCCCAGCGAATCATCGTCCCGCCAAGCCTAAGTTGGTGGAATTATTTAAAACTAGTGTCAATATGATCACGTGCCTAAAGTAAGTATTTCTCCCTTCTAGATTCCAGTATGAGTTTTTGATCGTCTTCGATAAGTTGAAGTATAGTCGGTATATATATATTTATAAGTTATTGTTTTCTTCAAATATAGTAATAAAGTAGCCATATTCTTCCGTTAATATATGATTACGGTTGGGAAGGCGGTTGAAAAGCTTAGGCAGCTTCGCCCGATTAGTGGTAAACAGCGAACGATTTTTGTTAAGGCATTTCTTTCGGCAAGTTAGTTTCTTCAACATAATAGTCCCATGTATGGTCCCGTAAAGCATGTCGGTATGTTATCATGTCTAGTTTTTGTTGTCAGTCGAGGCTCGTAATTTGTATTATTTGAGAATTTTGGATTACACTGTATAGCTTCGCCACCCCGGGGTTAATAGTTGTGTCACCGCCCACCAGGAGCGGAAAGCGTCGCTCTCACGGAGCAACATGCCGTCCGCAAAGAGCAGAGAAGATGGGGATCAGATCCTCATAGCCTTGGATTTGTCCTTATACACACCCCTGCTGAGCGTTTACACCCGGGGTGTAGATATCGAAGTCCTCCAGACAGAACACAGCTGTCGGCCCGGTGGCGAGCGGTGCAGACCCAGGACAGGACGCTTATAGCTGGTAGTTGACTCAGTATGACCTGGATAGGGGTTATATAGATTGGTGTACTCACTAGGGCTAATGGGGGCCCGGGTGGGTTGTGCTGTATTGATTGTATCTTGCGCGACATAGGGGGCCAAGTAAGGTTTATGGTTGCTTTAGTTACTGATAGTTAGACATTAAGACGCCTCGTTTGTTAGGTATATCCCGTACCCTCCTTATTACAGTTATGTTTAGCCTTGATTTCACTACTTCATTCATCTTTAGTCCGTTCCTTTACTTGATCATTAGTCAGTTCTATTTCCTTACTTTCGATTATTTAAAGTTACTGCCTTACATATTCGTACCTGTGGTACTGACGCGCTCTTCTGGGGCGCTGCATTGCCACTGCATGTACAGATAGACGAGGAGCAAGTCCCTCATAGTTCTAGTCGGCCGTACAGAACCGTCGGCTCCGCTTCTTCCGGAGCTTGTGTGATAGAGGTTTATTCCTTTTGTACGGTATGGGTAGGTCGGGGCCCTTTCACGACCATCTTGTACTCCTAGAGGCTTGCAGATTGTGTTACTTCCTGCTTGGAATTAGATAGTATCGGCCTTGTGGGCCCATATGTATTTTAGATTATGTGTGTTGGCCGTGTGGTACCGCTGTTTAGCTATTGATTGGTGGCCTTGTCGATTATAGTTGACTTAGCATCTGATTTTACTTTCCAGTTATATACTAGATATCATGGTGACTGTCGGCCCATAAGGCTCTCTATGATTGTTTGTCTCTGGTGGCACATTTTATTTTAACAGGTGGCTATAGACCTTGTCGGTCAGGGGTTGTATTTATAGCCACTATATAGCTTGTTGTTTCTTAATTCTAGAGTTAGAGTCGGCTACATCGAGAGGGGTCCCTTAGGCTCGATCGGCTCGGCGGTTCAGGTCCTAGTAGAGGCTGGTGCCAGTCATGCCTCCCAAGGTGAGCGTGACAAATAAGTATGAGAATAATAACTATAAAAATATTAATTAGCAAATATTTTTAATAATAATGTAAAAATAGCGAGATAAGTATAAAAGAGGTAAAACAAAATAATCAAATAATGATACTAAATATTTTTGCAAGTGAAAAATAATAATAATAATAATAATAATAATAATAATAATAATAATAATAATAATAATAATAATAATGGTGATGATGATGGCGTAATATATAAAATAATAGTTTGTACATATAAATGTAACAAAAATAATAATGACATTTACAATTAACTAAACAATATTAAAATGGTAGCATGGCTACGTAAATAACAAAAGATAATAAAAATTTGTGACTATGTAAAAATATTGACAAGTAAAATAGCAGCCTAAATAAGGTATGGAGATGTCAAAATTGGATGTCAACACCAACGGCCCGGTGGTGAGGTCGTGTTCAGCGGCGGGCAGATTTTGAGCTTAATCCCAGGGGTATTTTGGTAAAGTCAAATGCTTCCAGTTCCTAAATGGTGTCGTTTAGAGTATTGTATGGGACATTTTAAAGGGTTTTTCCTAGTCTATTCCCTCACTCCCTCAAAATATCCTCTCAAACACTTCTTCCTCCTCTCTCTCAAGACTAGGATTCAACTAGGATTTCTTCAAGGCTTCAAGGGTTAAGTTCAAGTGGGGATTTCTTTGAATCAGGTATGTGGGTTCTTCAACAAGGATATCCTTCCATCCCTATGCCCCAAACTTTTTTTGTTATAAAAGCCTCTAAATCTCTTATTCTAAGCGTATTTCTAGAGTTTCGATTTATGGACGATTTCTTCTATGCCCTCTCTATGAATTTTAAGACCCATTATAATTATGAGTCATGTATGCTTATGGAGTTACTTTTTCAATGTCTCGAATTATGTACTTAATATGGGAAATGTATGATTATAGAACTTTCTGTAATATTACAGAACCTTCAATGGGATTTTGTAATTATTCACATGCTCTTATTATGAACTTGCATCTATGTCTAAAGTATGGAAAGATCGTATGAATTCTCTTAAACCTAGAATATATGATTTAATAGATATGTTGAGATGCGATTAGAACTTATTGGCTTGATCAATGTGAAGTATGTATATGTTTTCACTGTGATTTCGATGTAAATATTTTGGGTATGAGCTGAACCTATGGTAATGGCATGATTATCGAACCTTCTTCATGAATTAGAGTAAATTTCGAAATGAGGTCCATGAAATATTCATATTCTTTCACCATGATATCATTGTACATGTTAAAGTGTGATTTGAATCTATGGATCTTACATGAATCTAAGATATACGTCATATGCTATATAATGTGAATTTGAGATTCAATATGGTGGACATGTTTAAAGTATGACCTAATCCTATTAATGCTTAATGAAAGTAGAATGTATGTTTTAAAAGATGACTCAGGGCTATGATGATATGAATTATGATGATAAAGCATGAGAATGATCCCTTCGGACCTTTGGGCTTGTTGTTGGTAAGTAGCCTTAATCAATTCTAAATGATTCAGTATGATTATCGGTATGATGTAAATAGTTGCATGCTCATAACTCTGATTGGCCAAAGTGTCTTGGGCCCAAAATAATGATGTCACACCGATGACCTCCATGTTCTAGTAAGGACTCTCCATGGCCGAGAATATTTCCCTTAGTCGGTCGAGGACTCTCCATGGCGTAGAATGTTTCCCTTAGTCAGTCATGGGACTCTCCATAGCCGAGAATGATTTTCCTTACTTGGTTAGGGACTCTCCATAGCCAAGACTGTTCCCCTTGGTCAGTTAGTCCAGGGGCTCTCCATAGTAGAGAAATGTCTTCCTTAGTCAATGATATCGGTTGCTCAGCTCCGTATAATTTCAGACTTTAGTTGAAATCGGTTTAGCGAGGACAACTCAGTATCGGTAAGGTGAATGGTGTATGATATCGGCTACAACTTTAAATTCTCAGTATATGTGCAGTACATGACCCTTATGCATCAGTTTGATTATACTTTGGTAAATTTTTTCAAATAAAAGCTTGTAGAATCTACATATGTATCTCATACGGGGTTGTTATATTCGATTCGGTTGCATGTCGACGTATCTAGTTTACTTCCCTCTTGTATATTTGCATGTTTAGATTACTTAAGCTTCCGCATATTAGTACATTTCAATGCTAACGTATACTTTTATGTGCTATATTGTCTCATTATATAGATTTGAGTTACCGAAATCAGCAGCGTGGTTAGATATCTTCATTTCCCTCTCAGCCTTGTCGTGAGTCCTCCAAAGTGGGGGATTTAAAGAGAATAATAACTAAAAAACAATGATTAGAATTGTGTTGTAAAATCAAGAATTAAAACTAACTAGGGTTTGTGTTCCCATGGGTTCATAACTGCTTCAGGTATACACAAGTGATCACTTTCAATACTTTACTTGTAGGAGTGATAACTAGGGTTCATCCAAACGCTGGTTTTGTCCCTATTGGATGACTATACTCAATCACCGGGTCAGGTCTCGCAGCGATTGCAAATTAACTGTTATCAATTTATCCCAAATATGCTTATCCGCCACGGCTCAAGTTAATACAATGATCATCAAGGCCAAGGCTTTGTTGTAATTCTCTTTTCTAATCTATACTTCTCTACGTTCAAGAAGTAAAGAATTCAGGCATGTCCTAACGTTGTACACCGTTAAGAAATATTAAAGTGAAGAGAATACAATACAAGTATTTTGCATTGGTTTGAATCTTTTGTACAACCTATGTGTTAATCCACCATAGTTCCCACAACCCTAGCTATGGAGGTTTTAGTCTCTCATAGTTGCAAGGTTGTGATTCGCATTCATGATTAAGTACATAAATGTATACTTAAAATCGAAGATGAGAGAAAAACTTCATTAAATTTATTCTGGAAATTATCAAGAACAGTTCACAAGATCAAGAAGAAAATCAAGAAAAGGTTGATCCTTAAGTTAATCAACTCAATTCTACGTTCTCTCGTGATTGTCTAACAAAAACTAACTATCTCACGATGCAATATCATCTTTTCTATGAAAATAGAACATAAAATGTATTTATACAGACATAAAAATCCTTTTTCTAAGCTAACAGGGTAAACATCCATATCTGCTGCCGCTTGAGCCACGATCGGACCTACGACTCATGCGAGGCTTATACGCGAGGTCGTACACACTATCAGCTGGAGTCTTTAACTTGCGAGATATGGATAAGTTTGGGCCTTAGTGCGACTCCTTACCAACTTCCTATGGTATGTAGCGAGCTTCCGTGGTTTGAATCTGAAGACTATGAATTTTTCTGAAAGTTTGTCACGAGTGTCTTAATTTTGACTCGTACCTTGCATTACGATAAATCTTGTAGTCTTCCTTACCCGAGTCAGCCTTTGTGAAATTTCTCTGAATCTTTCCTCTACTTGAAATTATGGCTCGTACCATGATTATACGGCTCGTCTTGTGAGTCATGGATTGCATATTCTCATCTCATCCTTCTGAATATTTTCACGATTCTTAGTACGATTCGTACCATCAATGTACGACTCATATTGAGACATCACTTTGGCTCATTTTCTACTCTTTTAAGCTTCTTTGCACAATCTTATTCCAACACGAGTTTGCACAAAACACAAGAAGAGTAGTCGAAAGTCTTTGTAAATCCACAGCACATCAACACCCTCAACTTAAAACTTTTACATGTCCTTAGGAAAAGAAAATAAAAACTAAAACATGACGGTTCAATTAGAAAATAGACCTAGGATACTACAACCAACATTTAAACAAAATTTGCACTTTACATACAACAACTTTTGACCCCTTCTCCATGAACTAGCATTATCTAATGTACTACAAGCAACCACAAAATATGCTAAACAGGGATCTAGACATGTCATCTAGCTATCAATAGACAGTCAAGTCATTCCCAATACTTTTCACACAAATCAATGTCAAAAACAAACATAATCCATGTACTCTCACAACAAATGAAGTCCCCTCTCACAGATATAGTATCAAATATGTATGGCACTAGACAAGTGAAACACTCACCCTCACAAAGAAGTTCCAAGTACCATGTATCGAACTTGTGATGCCATAGTCTTGTCCTTATTTTTTCTGCTTTGGTTTGTCGGAACCTAGCCAAATACTGAAACATAGAACATCATACATGCTTAATCAAAATGGCCCTCAAAACAAAAAGGACTCACCAACAAAGTTGAAAGAGAACTACGGGACGGACTAAGGATGAGGATGAGCCTAAGAGCCGAAGTCTGTATCATAAAATGATACAACATAGAAAGTATGCGGTCCAGTACATGGAATATATCAGTATGAAAGGTAAGTAAAACGGACATTTAAAAAATATATAAAACTCATAAATGATCAAAGAGTAGTCATCATGCTCATATCATAAATATCATAACATAATATAAGGCTCAAGGTTTCAAAATATTCGCAATACAATCGTCGTACTTATGATCATAAATGATTTATTTAGCATGACTTAAGCCAAAATACATAATCATAAACATGCATAAATCATGAGGAACAGTGGAAGATTCTCTTAACCGACATACCCTATATGAGCACATGGAGCCCGACTTACAAACCTAGTCAGGAGGTTGTTCAATGCCCTTGCCAAGGGAAGAACAATGAAGGCCATTATCACCATGAAAAGGGCCATTTGGGGCAGGGGACAGTCGCAAGGGAGGTCCCAACATACCTACGGTGGAGACGTAGATTATGAGATCCGGGGGTAGAGACACAGGCTGAGCCTACTCGGTGTTCAATACTACTCCCAAAACATATGTAGTGCTCATAGTATAATATGCATGAATTTATGGGCTAATTAAATCATGATAATGTAAACATACTTGTACATATGTGAACTAGCTACAGTATAGGCCGTGAGTCGGCCAAACACCTTCATAAATCGTAGGGTTCATGCATACTTTTAGATCATGTATATAACTCGTAAATCATCAAATCATGATGGGTAGTTGAATAAATCCATATTTCAAATCATAATTCATCTTTGGGTTGTAAATATCAACAATAGAAGAGTAGATCATAAATCGATTCATCATAGATCTTACATAGTTAGGCTAAAATTTATAAAAATCGAAATCAATAATTTTATAATCAAAATAGTTTTTAAAAATCTGATCAAAGTCCATAAATATGATGTAAATGACAAATTATAATAACCCATTAGCAAATCATTAGATTATCACAAAAATTGATTTAAAACCCAATGAGATTTTCAGAGATTTTCATAAATTGAAGAGAATGGGCTTGGGTGTGAATGGAAACACCCATTCGTAGCCTACATACGTGGTAAGATCAGATTTCAAGAAGTTCTTCAATACCAAGAGAAAATTGATGGAGAAGAGCTTAAACTAGGCTTTATCTCTGTAAAATTTTCCTAACTTGCATGCATGGGAATGAGGATAATTAGAGGGGCTTAACCTATCTTATCAAACCCATAAAAATACATAAAATGACGTAGTTTAGGGCCCTAGAGCATAGAAATTATGAAAATACCCTTACTAAAACGGAATCCTTTCTCTAGCGGCCTCTTGGCTTCTTTCTTTACAATCCAGTCCAGGCCAGTAGCACTCCTGGCTTTCGGACGCTAGAGCACCGACAGATAGAGCGAAAGAGTCCGCAAGGAGAAGAGCCAAGGCTTGTCGTAGATAAGAGTTGTATACGGTAAGTTTGAGTCTTATATCTTATTCGCGAGAATTTCTTCTCTCGGTCTTGTCTCCTCACTAAGTGGATGCACATTTTTGTCTTACAGATAGAGTCAAGCATGAGACGGGTATTTACTTGTTCTTTTTAGCATGACTTATAATAAATAATGTTTTAAATGGGAGACTTTTCTTTGATACACGAAGCCTGTTACTGCAAGCTTATATTGCTGCAGCGTGCGCTACCGTCGAGCGTCCACGAGTCACCAAGAATGGCATAATCGCAAAGCTTCGTCTTGCCATACACCCTTTCAGTAGCTATACACACAAGCATATGATGTTTAAGGAGTGAATAGAGGCCAAGAACTAAAAAATTAGGGTTTTGCTGACTGCCCGGTCCCACGAGGGACTAGACGACTCGTGGCCACACAAACCGTCAAGTCCACTACCTATTTCCATCGGGGGGACCCCACGAGGGATCCCACAAATCGTGGTGGTTGACCACTACTCGTGGTCTCCACCCGTGATCCCCACTGTCCATGATTTCCTTGCCACACCTCAGTCCAGACCACGGGTGACTCCACGAGTTGTGTGGCGACCGCGACTCGTGGTCATGCCCATTGTGACCCCTCCAGACAACACTCCTCTTTCCTTGACCATGAGTCACCCCACGACTCATGGTCCCTTCTCACGGGTCTGATCTTTGGGCTTTTGGGGTAATAACAATATCTCCCCCTTGGGAATATTCATCCTCGAATGTAAACACACAAAAAGCAAAGTATGAACAATTTCATAATCAAATACGTCATTTAAACTGGCCCAGCCCAGACCAGAGCTACCTCACGATTCAAAATCATAGCTGAGATAAATTCACGAATCATACATACATCCACATACATAAAAGAAACTCACGCACATGAACTGAACATGAAACTAACTAGAGTTTAAGGAGCAAAACTGATACCTCAAGTCAGGCCGAGTCGGTAGAGAATAAATGTGGGTATCTAGCCATCATATCCGCTTCGGCCTCACACATAGCTCCTTCAACATGTTGATTCCTCCAAAACACTTTAGTTTAAGCTACTTCCTTATTCCTTAGCCTTCAAACCTGTCAATCCAGTATTTCCACCGGAACCTCCTCAAAGCTAAGGCTGTCTTTTACACCAACAGCATCCCTTTGGGACAACTAAGTGGATGCACCCAAACACTTCTTCAAAAGAATCGTGAAACACAGGATGCCGTAAGATAACTGCGGGGAGCAGCCCAAACTCGTATGCCACCCTACCAACCCATTTAACAATCTGGTAGGGTCCAACATAGCTGAGGGTTGAGGATTTTCCTTTCTTTCCAAGCCGCATCACTCCCTTCATGGGAGATATCATCAAAAACACCCAGTCAACGACTTCAAATTCTAATTCTCTTCTTCTCCTGCGTCCACATAGGACTTTTGACGACCCTGGGCAGTTTTCAACCTGTCTCTTATCAACTGAACCTTCTCCATTGCCTCATGAACCGAGTCCAGCCCTATCATTGTCGCCTCACCAACCTCAAACCATCCGATGGGCGACCTACATCTCTGCCGTAGAGAGCCTCGAATGGCACCATCCCGAATACTAGAGTGATAGTTGTTATTGTAGGCAAGCTCGATCGGGGGAAAGTGATCATCAACTACCTTTGAAGTCAATCGCATTCCCTCAGCATGTCCTCAAGGGTCTGAATTGTTCGTTCCTCTTGACCATCCATTTGCGGATGAAATCTTTGTCTTGAGTTTAACACGAGTCCCAAGCCCTTTTGGAATGACCTTAAGCGGGGTGAATTCGATCCTCGGTTTGAAATAATGGAAAAGGGCATTCCATGCAATCAAGCCAACTCCCGGTCTGCAGTTTGGCATAATCCTCCACTGAGTCCGTGGTTTTCACCGGTAGAAAATATGCAGCCTTGGTCAACACATCTACCACCACCCAAATGGAATCATATTGCCGGCGAAGTACGAGGTAATCATTGTAAATCATTTTGTTCTTCCACTTCAGTAGGAATGTTTGATATCTGAAGTACTCCTCCCGGCCTTGGATGTTCAACCTTTACTTGCTGACAGTTCGGGCACTTGTCTATGAATTCTACAATATCCTTCTTCATGTCGTTCCACCGGTATATATCCGTAGTCACAATACATCTTGGTGGCACACGGATGGATAGAATACCTAGATCCATGAGCCTCATGCATCGTCCGACTCTTCAAATCATCAACATTTGGAATACATAGGCGACCCTGGTACCGAAGCATACCATCTCCCCCTTGGGAGAAGACCTCCACCTTATGACTTCCGAACGACTTCCTTCAACTTTACCAAAGTGGGTCACTTATCTTGTCTAGCATTCACACGGTCACCAAGGAAGATTTTGACCCGTTACGGACAACAACACCGCCATCGAGTCGAGTCGACCAACCTAACTCCCAACCTTGCGAGTCGATGTACCTTCTTTACTAGCTCCTTCTTGCCTTCATCCACATGGGACACACTCTCCATAGAGTCTACTAGATCGTCCGCTACCCATTAGCCTTATCCAAATGGTAGAGGACACTCATATCATAGTTCTTGAGTAGATCCAACCACCTTATTTGCCATAGATTGAGATCTTTCTGCGTGAACACATATTGTAAACTCTTGTGGTTTGTAAACACAGCCCAGATGGACCCCATACAAGTAATGTCTCTATCATGCTTTAACTCCGAACACCACCGCGGCCAATTCAAGATCATTGGTTTGGATAATTCTTCTCATGGATCTTCAGCGTGCCGAGGCGTATACTATCACTTTCTCGCTGCATCAATACACAACAGAGTCCGATCCTCGAAGCATCATAATACACAACAAAACCATCAGTATCCTCGGGTAGTGTCAACACCGGTGCGGTAGTGAGTCGACTCTTCAACTCTTGGAAGCTCTTCTCACAAGCCTCCGACCATTGGAGACTTGCCATCTTTGAAGTCAACTTGGTCAAAGGTGCTGCAACCGATGAGAAAGCCCTCAACAAATCTCCGGTAGTAACCAGCTAAGCCCAAGAAACTCCGAATATACCGAAGATTTACCAGTCTAGGCCAATTCTTCTTTGCCTCGATTTTATGAGAATCTACTTTTATGCCCTGCGCTTGATACCACATGGCCCAAAAAAATGCTACAAATTTCAGCAAAACTCACACGTGCTGAACTTGGCATACAATTAACGATCCTTGAGTCTAAGCTACTCTCAAGTGAGTGGCATGCTCTTCCTTGATCGAGTATATAAGGATATCATCAATGAACACGATCACGAACATGTCCGAATATAGCTTGAACACCCTATTCATCAAGTCCATGTGTTGCAAAGAGCATTTGTTAGTCCGAAGACATAACTACAAACTATCGTTATTCTAACTTGCGTCCTAAGGCCGTCTTCGGGATATCCACACTCCCGAACCCTGGTGATGATACCCAAACTTGGGAGTCTATTTTGAGAAACACTTGGCACCCTTAAGTTGGTCAAACAAATCATCGATCACGGAAAAGTTCTGTGCTTAACAGTGACCTTGTTCAATTGCCGATAGTCAATGCACATTTGAAGTGTTCATCAACTTCTTCCAGACAAGTAACACTGGGTGCACCCCATGGAGAACATGCTCGGCTATAAGCCCTTATCTAGGTCCTTCAAGCGATCCTTCAATTCCCCTTTAGCTCGGCTAGAGCCATCCTATAAGGGATGGATAGATACAGGTTGCGTGTCCGGGTAGAAGGTCATACAGAGTCAATCTCCCGCTCGAGAGGTACACCGGGCAAATGATCGGGAAAGACCTACGGATACTCACGCACCACCGGAATTGACTTGATAGTCGGGGTCTTGGACTCAATATCCTTAACCCTAACTAGATGATACATGCAACCCTTAGAAATCATCTTTCTGGCCTTGTATATGAAATAAATCGACCTATAGGTACCGCCGAACTACCCTTCACTCCAAGAGTGACTCACACGGAAAATGAAGCTCACTGCACAGGTTCTACAATTAATAAAAGCATAACACGCACACAACCATTCCATGCCAAGAATAATATCGAAGTCAGTCATAATTAACTCTACAAGGTCTGCGAAGGTGACTTTATGCAATAGTGACCGAGCATCCTCTATACACTCACCTAGCTACAACCGAATCACACCAACATGATAAGCTGAAAATGGTTCTGGCCCGAGTCTCGGGACTAACTCCAAGCTACTAGCGATGTGAGTCACAAAAGATAAGTTAGCCCCCGGATCTAACAAATAATAAACATCAATATGGAAAACTCGCAACATACTAGTGACTACATCTAGAGACCTCTACTCCTGGAAGGGTGCTAAAGCATAGAACTGTTTTGTAGCTAACACATGTTTGTTCAATTGACACACCTGTTGAGAGACGTGCTGCTGAGGCTGAACTGGATGCTGGCATACGAGCTCCACCGCCCCCTGATCTAGCTGGTAATCCCTGAGTCTGTGTCCGGATTTTCCACACTCAAGTAGCATCCAAGACAACTAGGCATCTCCCACGGTGATTTCTTGTCATCCATAAGTTGGGAAAGTGCGCTCTATCTGCATGCTTCCCTGACCCCTCGAATCTACAGCCCTGCTCTTCTGATCCCCTCGGAATCTAGATGGCATACTGGCTGATGATAGTGCTGGAGCAATAGAGCGGTGCTGGGACTACTGACACTTTCCACCCCGATGTCGGCAGAAGCCCCCGTAGCGTCGATTGGCCCTCTTGGCCTCTCTACGCCTCCGATACACTAACTCAATTTGTTGAGCATGCAACACAATGCGGGGAAAGTCTATATCTCGATGCAACATGGCGATCCTACAATCCTTATCCAAGTAGTCTGCCACTCCATGCATAAAACGGCTCACCCGAGCCTTCTGGTCTACCATAAACTCTGGCGCTTACTTGGATAGACGGGTGAACTCAATGCATACTCCTGAACTGACATGTCACCAGCTTCATGTTAACAAACTCATCCGCCTTAAGCTCTCATCTCTCAAGGAAAGAACCGATCCAAGAATGTTGCGTGGAATACTTCCCGGCATATAGGACTGCACCCACTGACCCTAGCATCTCCCCCCTTTGCTTGAACCATATACGTGCCATCCCTTTTAGCTTATAGGAGGCCAACTAAACACAATCTCCATTGGTCACCCCATAACCTAGGTGATTTTAGAATCTCCTCAATGAAATCGTGCAGATCCTCATCTACCTGGGACCCAAGAAGCTCGGAGGTTCATCCTCAAAAGAAATATCTATCCCAGGGCCTTGCCACATTGCCGTGACGTAGGTTACGGTGCAACAGCACGCTGAAAAGTTGACCCGCGGTCAAGGCCTGCGCCATTATCTGGATAGCCGCCCGAAACTCTGCGTGGGCAACTAGCTCTGGTGCCTAGGGCTCCCAAGTAGGTAGGGCTTGTTGATGCATGACCATGTCCATCTTCGTGGCCTTCACCATTTCTATTTCTCCTTACTGTTCATTCTCTTGGAGCCATGATTCTGCAATCGCGAATAGCACGAATTAGAGAAGAATAGAAAGACTTTTATTGCATGAAATGGATCATGAAATAAGGGAACATTTCTAAATGTCTCGTAACCTCCGTCATAAGTGCGGCGTGCTTCACACCCATAAAAAAAGACTCTACTTAGCAGCGGCTTTCGAACACCGTAGGATACTTCAAATCTAATGCTCTGATATCAAATTTGTCACGACTTGAGCAGCCTTGGATCATAACACAAGACAAGGAACCCCGAGGCCCCAAGCCGACCCATGGCATAAGCATACATCTAACTTCAATCACTAAGGGGAAGATTGAACATAAGGCATAACGAAATGTAAACGTAACATAGAATATGATAATATTGAAAGTACTGAACATAACATAAGCGAAGTACTAGATACTTCTTGAAAGCCTCTAACATGTAAGATGGGTTGATAGGACAACACCTCCAACTAACCCGGCCAAATACTGAAACATAGAAGACATCATACATGCTTAATCAAATGGCCATCAAACATGAGGACTCACCAACATAGGCGAGCTTAACTCGGGATGGACTAAGGATGAGGATGAGCTTGAGATCGAGTCTTGTATCATAAAGCGATATAGCATAGAAAGTATATGGTCAGTGATACATGAAATGTACAGTATGCAAGGTAAGTAAAACAGACATTTAAAATATATAAAACTCATAAATGATCAAAAAGGTAGGACATCATGCTCATATCATAAATATCATAACATAACATAACATAAGGCTCAAGGTTTCAAAACATTCTAGAGCAATCACACTCATGATCATAAGAAAAACTTTTATTAACATGACTTAAGCCAAAATACATAATCATAAACATGCATAAATCATGAGGAACAGTGAGAGATTCTCTTAACCGACATACCCCATATGAGCACACATGGAGCCGGTTATATGAACTATGATCAGGAGTCATTCACGCACCTTGCCAAAGGGTAGAACCATGAAGAGCGTGATATCACCATGAAAGGCTATTTGGGTTGGGGACAGTCACAAGGAGATCCCAACATACCTATAGTGGAATGTAGTTTATGAGGTCCAGGGCCGAACCTAGGCCCAGACCTACTCGGTGTTCAATACTACTCCCAAAATATATATAGTGCTCATAATATAATATGCATGAATTCATGCCTAGTTAAATCACGATAATCATAAACATGCTGACCTGTCACTTGAACTATCCATGACATAAGGCTCGTGGTCGGCCAAACATACTTCATAAATCGTAGGGTTCATGCATACTTGTGATCATACATATAACTTGCTTAAATCATCAAATCATGATAGGTAATTGTAATTCCATATTTCAAATTATAATTCATGTTGGGTTTGTAAATATCAACAATTGAAGAGTAAATCGCAAATCGATTCATCATAGATCTTACATAGGATAAAATTTGTAGAAATCAAAATCAATAATTTTATAATAAAAATAGTTGTAAAATCTGATCAAAGTCCATAAAATATGATGCAAATACAAATTATAATAACCCTTTAGTAAATCAATAGATTTTCACAAGAGTGATTTAAAACCCCATGAGATTTTTTATAGATTTTCATAAATTGATAGAGAATGGGCATGGGTGTGAACAGAAACACCAATTTGTGACCCTATAAACTTGGGTAAGATCATATTTCAAAGTTCTTCAAATGTCCAAGAAAAGTGATGGAGAAGAGCTTGAACTAGGCTTGATCTCTCCTAAAATTTTCTAACTTGCATGCATGCAAATGAGGATAATTAGAGGGGATTAACCTATATTATCATGCCCAGAAAAATACATAAAACGACATAGTTTAGGGCCCTAGAGCTTAGAATTTACAAAAAGGCCCTTACTAAATATCGTAGGGTTTCAGCTGGCGGCTTCGGTCCCCACGAGGGGCTGGACGACTCGCCCCCAAGTACCATGACTCGTGGTCACAAACCATCAAGTCACTGCCTATTTCCATCAGGGACCCCATGAGGATCCCACAAATCGTGGTGGCTGACCATGACTCGTGATCTCCACCCGTGATCCCCACTTTGTCCATGATTTCCTTGCCACACCTCGGTCGAGACTATGGTGACTCCACGGAAGGTCGTATGGCCTGACCACAACTGAGTGTCATGCCCGTGGTGACCCCTCAATACCACACTCCTCTTTCCTTGACCATGAGTGATCCCACGACTCGTGATCTCTCCCTCACGGGTCACCAACGACCCGTCTAAAGATCGGTCTTAGAATTCAATTTTCTCCGTTTCAACTCCACTGGTCTGATCTTTGGGCTTCTAGGGTATAAAAACTTAGCCTCACATCAGCTGAAGGGGGTTTGTTATATTTGTAACCATCAGTGGAGGGATGGTAGAGTAGCGGGCGTAGTTCCTATGAGCTGGGATGAGTTCTTGACTTCTTTCTTAGAGAGATTCTTCCCTAGCAAATGAGGAAGGAAAGGCGGCTTGAGTTCATCAACGAGGTAAGAACAATATGACTGTGCAGGTACATCGTGCCCAGCTTTCCAAGTATGCACCGAGAGATGGTTGCGGATCATAGAGCTTTGCATGAATAGATTTTTGTATGGAGTATCGAATTCACTGGTTAAACAGTGTAGGACTGTAATATTGAACAGTGACATAGACTTCTCTCGATTGGTTATATATTCCCGAGTAGATAGAGGCAGATTAGATGAAAGAAAGGGGAGAGAGAGACCAAAAAAGCTAGGATAGGAAGCTTTGGGTTTTCCCGGTAGTCCAAATGTGGACATCAGCGGCAGTCCCACCAGAGTCTTCATCCCCAGTGCCTTCATCAGCCAGTGTGTCATCTAGATCTAGGCATGATCAAAAGGGATGGACATCAGGCTCCAAAGGAAGAGGAGCGGAGTCGAAGAGTCTAGCATGCCATTTACTGCAAGTATGGTAGGAAGCACCCTAGAGAGTATCTAGTGGGTCCATGTGTTTTTAGGTGTAGGAATCCCGAACATCTGCTCAGAGACTATCCTTGACCAGACAGGGCCATAGTAGATGTCATGACTAGCCTCCAGTTCAGCAGCTCCACCAGCACGCTCGGCTCAGCAGGATGCATCCCCTAGTGGCCAAGTGGTGGTCAGCATCAAATAGATTTTATGCCGTCTCATCTCGTCAGGAGCGGGGAGGTCTCTCCAGATGTGGTCACTAGTATGTTGTGAGTATTTCATCTTGATGTATATGCATTGTTAGATCCAAGGGATACTTTATCTTTTGTGACTCCTTATGTTGCCATTAGTTTCAGAACTAGTCCTAAAATTCTATCAAAAGCCCTTCTTAGTCTCTACCCCGATCGGTGACTCGGTTATAGCTCGATGGGTACACAATGTGCAGTATCACAGTCCTTTCCAAAGTCACCTTAGCTGTTTTAGTAGAGTTAGACATGACTAATTTCGATATTATCTTTGGTATGGATTGGCTGTATGCATGTTATTGCTTAGTGAATTATAGAACCCGTATGGTAGAGTTTTAGTTTCGAGTGAGCCGGTCTTAGAATAGAAGAATTGGCTCGGTTGTGCTGTAAGTCGCTTTGTTTCCTAGCTTTAGGCCAAGGAGGATGATTTCAAGGATTTGCGTGCCACCATCTAACTCGGGTTAAGGATGCTACATCCAAGACCCCGACTCTTCAGTTGTCCCTGTTGTATGTGATGACCCGAGGTTTTCCGAAATGATCTACCATGGGTCCCTCTCGAGTGGAGAGATTGACTTTGGTATTGACCTTCTTCGATATGCAGCCTATATCTATTCCCTCATACAGAGCAGCTCAGCTGAGCAAAGGAGTTGAAAGAGGCAGTTGAAGGATCTCTTGGATGAGGGCTTCATCATGCCTAGCAATTCCCATGGGGTGCACCGATTCTCTTTGTTCGAAGAAGGATAGATATCTTCGTATGTGCAGCTGACTATCGGCAGTTGAGCAAGGTTATAATCAAGAACAAGTGTCCCCTCCCCAGGATTCATGGCTTGTTTGACCAACTTCAGGAGTGCCAAGGTGCTTCTCAAAGATAGACCTCAGATCCAGATATCATAAGCTAAGAGTTAGGGATAGTGACATTCGAAGACAGCTTTCCAGACTCGGTATGGTCACTATGAGTTTGTAGTTATTCCTTTTGGACTAACAAATACTCTTGTAGCTTTCATGGAACTGATAAACAGGGTGTTCAAGCCATTCCAGGATATGTTCGTGATTGGTTTATTGATGACATCTTATATACTCTAGAAGCAAGGAGGAGCATGTTGCTCATTTGGTGGTGCTACGGCCGAGGATTTCCAGTTTGTTTGTTAATTTAGCAAGTGTGAGTTTTGATGAACTCAGCTAGCATTTTTGAGCCATGTGCTATCTAGAGAGGTGTGCGGGTGGACTCTCAAAACATAGAAGCGGTTAAGAATTGGCCTAGACCAGCTAGCCCTTTGGATATCAGGAGTTTCTTGGGTTTACCTGGCTATTACAGGAGGTTTGGTGAAGGATTTTCATCCATTGTAGCACCATTAACTAAGTTGACTCGGAAAGTCAAATTGGAAGTAATTCGGATGCTGTGAGAAAGAGTTTCGGGAGCTAAAGACTCGACTCACTTCAGCTCCAGTGTTGACCCTACCTAAAGGTGCAGATGGATTTATTGTATATTGTGATGCCTCTGAGTTGGTCTTGGGTGTGTGTTGATGCAGCATGGTAAAGGTCATTATGTATGCCTCTATACGACTTTAATACTCATAAGAAGAAATTGCGATGCATGACCTAAATTGGCAGCGATGGTGTTCCCATTGAAATTTTGGAGACACTACTTGTATGGGGTCCATTTGGATGTGTTTATGGACCACAAGAGCCTACAGTATGTGTTCACCCAAAAGGACTTGAATTTGCCACAAAGGAGATGGCTAAGAACTTCTCAAGTTATGACATGAGTGTTCTTTACCATCCCGGGAAGGACAATGTAGCAGCAATGCCCTTAGGGGAGCTGTCCATGGAGAGTGTTTCTCATATGGAAGATGGAAGGAAAAGAGTTGGTGAAGGATGTGCATCGTCTTACACTATTAAGGGTTCTTCATGGATTCGACAAATAATGGTGTCATTGTTCGAGAATGGTTCATAATCTTCTTTGGTGAGGCGAGGTCAAGGCTAGGCAAGATGAGTATCCTATTTTGGTGAAGTTGAAAGAGGCGGTTCAAAATCAGATAGTAGAGTTCTTATCCCAGGGGGAAGATAGTGTGCTTCGATATCAGGGTTGTTTGTGTGTTTTAGGTGTTAAGGATTTGAGAGAACGGATGTTGCATAAGACTCATGGTTCCCGATGTTCTCACATCTAGGTTCCTCCAAGATGTACCGTGACCTCTGAAAGTCTATTGGTGGAGTGGCATGAAGATGGACATAGTAGAGTTTATGGCTAAATATCCGAACTGATAACAGAGAAATTGAAAGTGGAGCATCTAAGACCTGGGGGTATGCTACAAGACATCAGTGTCCCTACTTGGAAGTGGGAAGAGATCAATATGAACTTCATCACATGGTTGCCTCGCACTCGCCGACAGTATGACTCTATTTGGATGGTGGTAGACAGGTTGACAAAAGCAGCTCATGTTCTACCGGTCAAAACTATCGATTCAGCTGAGGAATATGATAGATTAGATAAGAGAGATTTAGTTTTGTTTCATGGAGTTCCTTTGTCCATCATTTCGGATAGAGGTACTCGGTTTACCTTGCGGTTTTGGAGATCGTTCCAAAAAGGGACTTGGTACTCGGGTAAAGCACAGCACAACTCTTCACCCGTAAATAGATAGTCAGGATGAGCGGACCATTCAGACTCTTGAGGATATGTTGAGAGCATGTGTGATTGACTTCAAAGGCAGTTGGGATGATCATTTACCTCTCATTGAGTTTTCTTACAATAAAAGTATCATTCTAGCATTCGAGATGACTCCATTTAAGTCTTTTTATGGGAAAGTGTAGATCTCCTATCGGTTGGTTTGAGGTAGGAGAAGCTACATTGATAGGGTTAGATTCAGTTCATGAGGCTATAAAGAAAATTCAGCTTATTAGGGAAAATTTGGAAACAGCCCGAGTCACCGAAGTCATATGCGGATGTTAGGCGGGAGAACTTTCGAGTTTGAAGTTGATGATTGGGTGTTCTTGAAAGTGTCTCCCGTGAAGGGAGTGATGAGGTTCGAAAAGAAAGGAAGCATAGTCCCCGATATCTAGGTCTATATAGGTTGCAAGATGTGTTAGTAAAGTGGCCTTCCTATGAGTTGGAGCTACCGAGCGAATTTAGCTTCGATGTATCCGGTTTTCCATGTATCATTATTAAATAGTGCATCGGCCCGGCCCAGCTTTGGTTGTTCCAATGGAGAGAATAGGTATAAAGGATAGCCTTAGCTACAAGGAAGTTCTAGTCAATATCCCTGGTAGTCAAGTTCGGAAGTTAAGGAACAAGAAGTAACTTAAGTGAAAGTCTTGTGGAGGAATCGGCTTGTTGGGAAGCTATGTGGGAAGCAGAAAGCGAGATATGGTGGCTAAAATACCTGTATTTATTTACTTTCAATTTTGTTCCAGCATGAGGTATCAGTTCCCTCTCTAATACTCAATTCAGTTTCATGTCAAGTTCATGTCTCTCGGCTTCTTTTATGTTTTAGCATGCATGTGTGAATCATGAATTCAATTCGATCATGTATCTTAGTCGGGTCGGTCACTCCCGTGATTTCAGCTTCAGATATTTAGATTATTTGGGATTATAGTTTCTTTTCCCAGCCTTCTAGTATGTTTAACCCATATTCAAGGATGAATGATCCCAAGGGGGAGATATTGTAATACCCCAAAATTTTCTAAGACTAGATCCGAGATTTAAAATGTGATCGAGTAGAAAAGTTGAAATTGCTTTAGGAAGACTCAAACTACAATTCGTAGGTTGGTGGTACGGAGTCGTAGAGAGACACGTGGTTCAGTTCAGGAATTTCTTTCCCTAGACCACGAGTCCCCACTATGAGTCAGTGTGTGGGTACGACTCGTGATATGGATCGTAACAAGTACTTGAGATTTTTCAAATGTTGATTTTGCGGGTGATGGTATGGTTCGTAGGATTGTGTTACAGATCGTAGTATGATTCGTGAAAATATTCGAGGATTGGATATTTTGGACTTGGTCAGTACGAAGGATACCACGAGTCGTAGGAGGGATTGTACGACTCATGGTATGAGTCATAACCGGTGACAAAAATCGGTTTTCCTTTGCAAATTCATTAAGGGTATTTTCGTAAATCAAAGATCTAAACCCAAACTAAGTTGTTTTAAGCTTTAAAAAGAGGGTTTTAAGGGAGTTTAACCTATTCTAAATCATTCCCCTCCCATGCATGCAATATTAGGAATTCCCCATTGAAGATCAAGCCTAGAATTCTTCAAGTTCTTCTTCAAATCTCTTGGGCTTTCAAGGACAAGTGTAGATTTAGTTTACCTAGGTATATAGGGCTATGAATGAGAGTTAATTTTACTCTCATGCTCAAATTATCCTCAATTTCATGGATCAAGTCTCAATCCAAGTTATGATTTAAAAGGGGTTTTAACCTAATCTTATAGAATTTTCTATCAATTGTTCATGTGTCAATCTCCTTATGTTTTAAAGTATATTTGAAGATTCGTGGGCATATTTTAAGCATGTTTTGATTACAAAATTCATGATTTTAAATTTTATAAAATTATGCTCAATTATACAAGTTCATGAAAAGTCAAGTTTATAGTTATGATTTCAAGTAATGATTTCAAGTATAATGAGATATTGATAACACTCAAACTCACACTCCTGATAAAGTATGAAGCGGACATTGTCAATAAAGAACCCAACAAAGGTTGGAGTTGATCCCACGGGTAATATGGTAAGAACTAGACTAATGCAGGTATTTAAGCTTTTATATATGTTATCTCCAAGTTGTGGGGTTTATAGAAAACAATTGTAAAACAAGATTGAAATTCGATTGTTGTTTATCAAAATTTGCAATTAACTAGGGTAAGTATTCCCCATGGATTCATAACTACTTCGGGTTTGCACTTGTGATCTATCCCAATGTTACTTGTAGAACTGATAACTAGGGGTCATCCAAATGACTAGTTCATCCCTATTGGATGACTATACTCAATCACCGAGTTAGGTCTCATGAGCGATTTCAATTTAACCATTATCAATTTGTTCAAAATTAACCATCCTGCGATTGCAGCTCAAGTCATACAATAATCATAAAAATCAAGGCTTTGTTGTAATTCTCTTTTTCTGATCTCTACTTCTCTAAGTTCAAGCAAGTAAATAATTCAAGCAAGTCTTAACGTTGCACTTTGTTAAGAAACATTAAATATGAAGAGAATACAATACAAGCGTTTAGCATTGATTCTTGATCACTTTGTGTAACTCTAGTTTGTTAATCCACCAGGGTTCCCACAACCCTAGTTGTGGAAGTTTTAGCCTCTCATGATTGTAAGATTATGATTAGTATTCACAGATAAACACATAATTGAATACTTACAATGATAATTGAAACAAAACCTGCTTTGGATATTGCAAGAAAAGATGATGAACAAATTCAATAACAATTGAGAAAATCCAAGTTAAGATCTCAAGAATTGCTCTCCAATGTTGTCAAAAACTGATTACAAACTGATAATGAATGTCTAATGAGTGGATAATGAACATCCCTTTACTAATAGAAACCTAAAAATTATTTATACAAATAATGAACACCTTTTCCTAAGTTAACGTGGAAATATCCAAATCTGGTGCCGACACTTCATATGACTCCCCATAAGACCCGTAATAGGATTGTACAAGTTGTACCTTGTCTCGTACATCCCTAGGCTTTTATAGAATTTGCTAAGTGTTGGCCTCGGGTACAACTCATAACATGATCCCACGATTCATACAATCAAATTGTGGTTTGATATTGAGAGCTTTGGCATCCTCTGAAGATTTCTACAAATGTATTGGTACGCCTCATACCTTGCTCCTACAACTCGTAACAGCTTGTTGTAACATAAGATCTGCCAAGTCCCAAAAATCTCTGAAGTTTTCCATGACTTCTGGTATGGATTGTAGGTAGATGTTATGATCCGCTATTTCTACTCATACCAGGAGACTTCAGTTGTGCAAATTTCTCTTAAGTTTTCTACTACTCTAGTTACGGCTCGTACCAAGATTCATACTTTGCCTTTGCCTTTGAATTGTACCAATATTCTGGACTTTTCCATGAGTCTTAGTACGGCTCATACAGTCTTGGTACGGCTCGTACTAAGATCCATACTTGGCCTAAAATCTACAGCTTTGTGCATCTTACGCACATTTTTACTCCAACACCTATTTTCCCAGAAAACAAAGTAAAAGCACTTCATATCCATATAAACACACCTAAGTCCATGCTATTTTTCAAGTTTTAAGTGTCGAAAGTGTTGTAATCTCAAAGAACATCAGATATCTAGCATGATTAAATATTTACAAATTACCCATGTATGAATCTATGATTTTGACGAATGAAGTCTATCTCAAGTATGCATGACTTTGAGATTTGGAAAATCCCACATAAAACAAGTATGTTTTATGATTTAGCCAAGGCTGACAAGATCAAATGATAAATATAAATATTTTGGAGTCAAGACTCCTCAAATGTTCAGATTCAAGTTATGTTCTAGAATATATGATTATATGAGCATTATACAAGTTTTGAGAGTCGTATCTAGCACCCAGTATGCTAGGGGTTCTAAGTTCCACGGTCTCATAAACTACAGGCCAACATAGGTATATTTTAGGGCCTCTCAAGAGAGCGTTCCCCCAGCCCAAGTGCATATCGTGATATCATACCTTACTAATTATTCACCCTGCTAAGGCTTAGCATGGACCTCCTTGTAATACCCTAAAAGCCTTAAGATCATACCCGAGGGTTGAAACGAGAAAATATAATTTTATGCACCAGGTTACAGGACGAGTCGCCTAGTGACCCGTGAGGTGTACAACAAGTTGTTAGGTGACTCATGGAATGAAGGGTCGACTTGGTTGGATATTTGGGTTGGGGGCTAACCACGGGTGAAGCCACGAGCCATGGTCAGCACCACGAGTCATTAAGTTGGCCTTGGTCCTTAGTCAAGGTTTTGTGGAGGAACAGCATGTCGAGGGAGCTACATGGGAATCCGAAGCAGATATGATGGCTAAATACTCACATCTATCCCTCCAGGCTTAGTTTCAGCTTGAGGTATCAGTTTCCTCCCTAGTAACCTATTCAGTTTCATGTGCAGTTCATGTGCCCTAGTTTCTTTCATGTGAATATATGTATGTATGATTAATGAATTCAGTTCAGTCCGAAGTCAGTCACTCCATCAGTTTTCAGCTCTAACTGTTCAGTATTTGGTATGATGATTGCATTTCTCAGCTTTTCAGTATGTTTATTCTCATTCGAGGATGAATGTTCCCAAGGGGGAGATGTCCTAATACCCCCAAAAGCCCTAAGATCAGACCTGAGGGTTGAAATAGAGAAAATAGGATTTTCTGCACCAAGTCACAAGATGAGTCGTCCAGTGACCCGTGAGGTGCATCACGAGTTGTTAGGTAACTCATGGAGTGAAGGGTGGACTTGGTTAGATTTTTGGGTTGGGGGTTGACCATGGGTGAAGCCACGAGTCATGGTCAGCACCACAAGTCGTTAAGTTAGTCGTAGTCAAGAGTTTGACTTGGATGTTGAAAGTTTAGCAGTGCTCCCAACGACTAGTCACCACAAGTCGTCGGGTACACCACGAGTCGTCGTGTCCCTCGTGGTGACCAGTGATGATAAGCTTCCAGTGCTAGCAATGAGAGTAGACGACGAGCCGTGGACTTTGACGAAGAGTAATCCAGTCCCTCATTGGGACTGGCAGTGTGTATTTTCCTGCAAATTTATTAAGAGCTTTTCCATAATTCCTAAGTTCTTGACGCCTAAATTACATTGTTTTAAACTCAAATAAG
Organism: Datura stramonium; assembly: GCA_018107945.1. Taxonomy (NCBI): domain Eukaryota; kingdom Viridiplantae; phylum Streptophyta; class Magnoliopsida; order Solanales; family Solanaceae; genus Datura; species Datura stramonium. The sequence goes on along the minus strand of JACEIK010001774.1, from coordinate 42,394 downwards.
TGTGTTTTAAGAGGGTTTAGTTCATTCTAAGCCTATTCCTCTCCATGCATGAAAGTCTAGTAGTTTCTAAGGGTGATCAAGTTTAGGATTCATCAAGTTCTTCCCCAAATTCCTTTGGCCATTCAAGAGGATTGTGTAATTAAAATTTCCCATGTATATAGGGTTATGAATGGGTGTATCCATCCACTCCCATGCCCAATCCCTCTTCAATTTCATGTGATTTCTAAGTTGATAAATCTATGGGGTTTTAACCCAACTTGTGAATTATCTAAGTATCTATTATGGGTATTCTCTATGCATGTTTCTAATGTTGAATTATGATTTATGGGCATGTTTTATAACGTTTTCAATTACAAATTATGATTTCAAAGTTTTACAAATAAGATGCCCATCTATGGATGTTCATGAAAAGATGAGATTATGATCTATGCTTCTAGTTATGATGAGA
>JACEIK010001773.1:244952-255247 GCA_018107945.1 Datura stramonium | reverse complement strand
ATTTTCTAATATTTTTGTCGGAAAATGAGCCTCGGACTTTTCAAGAAGTTATGACTTCTTTAGAAGCTCAATATTGGAAAAAGGCAGTCAATAGTAAAATTGAATTCATAATGAATAACCATACATGGAAATTGGTTGACTTTCCTTCAGGGAACAAACCTTTAGGTTGCAAATGGATTTTCAAAAGGAAAGTTAAAAATAATGGCACTATTGATAAATACAAAGCAAGACTTGAAGTCAAAAGGTTTAGACAAAAAGAAGGTCTTGATTACTTTGATACATACTCACCGGTAATCAGAATTATATTCATTTGAATGTTAATAGTGTTAGCCATCGTATCCGGTCTTGAAATCCATCAAATGGATGTGAAAACAACCTTCTTAAATGGAGAATTGGAGGAAGAAATTTACGTGGAACAACCTAAAGGGTTTGTAGTTCCTGAAAATAAAAAGAAGGTGTACTGACTTGTAAAGTCTTTATACGGACAAAAACAAACGCCCAAACAATGGTATGCAAAATTTGATCAGACTATGTTGTCAAATGGTTTCAAGATTAATGAGTGTGATAAGTGTGTTTATATTAAGACACTCAAAATCAAGTCGTCATTGCTTGTATATATGTGGATGACATGTTGATAATGAATAACAACACTGCTATCATAAATGCCACCAAGCACATGTTTTCCAGTAAACTTGAGATGAAAGACTTAGGAGTTGCTGATTTGATATTGGCTATTAAGATCAAACAAAGTCATTGATGATGGTTCAACATTGTCAAAATAATTTTTGGTTCATTCTCGTGATGAGACAATGTTCAGTAATAAGGATAAAGAATTAAAGTCTTAATAATGATTTCTAAGTTTGAAACGGAGTATGTCAAATGGTGTATCTATGGGATAACACATTAGAAATCACCTATATAAGTGGGAAGTGTAAGCCGCTTCAAGGAGAATTCTGTAAGGCCAATTCTCTACGCACTTATGAAACCAAGTAGTGTTCATGGATGAAACGAGCAAAACAATGAAAGCCTAAGATAGTTAAAGGATTAATTGTGTAACTTATGTTGTCTAGGTATACATCAAAGCTCAAAGATATCAAATCTATCGATTAACCGAGTATATTTGATATATGTTCACTACGGAAAGTTCAAGGGGAAACCTACTTATCCAGATGAAATTAATTTTTACTTATGAATCACACAATTTTTTCATACATTAAAATTTTTATATATCCATTCCTCATTCATATGGGGGATTGTTGGAGTTTAGTGTTGGGTGTGAATTGGAAAATAGAGGAAAATAAATTGTAGAAAAGAGAAAATTGAAAAGTTCCATTAAAGTTCCTTTGTAAAAGAAACTTTTTCCCATATTAATAGGGAAAATGGAAATGTTCATGCTTATATTGATAAGCATATCTTCCAACTCACGTTGTTGCCGTCGCTTGGCTCTGCTTCGACTTCGGATTTGAATTTGGATTTGGTCAAACGATCAGATTGATTGATATATTTTTTAGACCAAATTTATTCAAAATTTGAGTTGAATTTTTCATGCAATCTGGACGAATTTTTCTTGGACCTGCATTACACCTGNAGTTGTTATTATTTTGTACTAAATATGCAATTACAGGCAAAGTAACTAACTCAATCTCTATCATCTTGGATAATTACTTCATGCATTTATATGAAAATGATCAAGTGTATGAATATTTTTCATCGTGGTTTAAAAATTACGTAAGTGTTACAATATTTTCATAATGCTAACATTATTAAAAATTTTCACATTTAATTGATGTTAATTTCATACTTTTCAATTAATTATAACTTTATGATACAAGGAATGATCAATTTTTCAAGGATTTATCTTTTTGATGGAAAAATATAATATAAATGGTTATAAATTCAATACTCAAGAATGCTCCAAACATAAAAAAGTAACAATAGTAGAGTTTGGATAAAAGATGATGATGGAAATCAGGATGGGGTTGATTATTATGGGGTATTCAAGGAGATTCTAGAAATGGAGTACTCTGATTGGCCAGTTAAAAAAATTATACTATTTTGGTGCAAGTGGTTTGATCTAACCCCAAAAAGAGGTGTGAGGGAAGTCAAACAGTATAACATCATTGAAGTAAAATACACAAGGAGTATGGGGCTGATGATCCTTTCATCATTGCACAAAATGTTAAGCAAGTGTACTATGCTCCTTATCTCTTGTGTCTAGATAAGTTTGATTGTTGGGCGGTAATTAAAATCAAGACTGTGGGTCGGGTTAAAATTGAGAATATATGAGATATTGCATACCAGGAGATGACACATCAAGTGTTTACAATAGTAGATGCTGAGTTAGGAAATGATTTAGAACGTCCTGAACACATATTAGTAATAGAAGAGATTAATATAGAAGAAATATGAACGGTAGCAATGAAGAGGTGGATGAATTTAATGATAAAAATAAAATAATCGATGAGAAAGAATGGTCAAAAGTGGAGGAATGGCCAGATGAGGGGGATAGGTATAATGAAGAATAAAAATTAGTATGTCATTTATTTATACTTAGATATATTTTATTATACTTTTACTTTATTTTATATTGTAATACTTAGAAATATTTATTGTGCAGATAACAGGTGGTGATAAGAATAAGGGTATTGATAATGCCTCAAAGAAAAAAGTGTGGTACAGTAAGGAAACAATAGATAGAGGGTACATATTAGACCAGACCTCTGCCATCTCTTCCACCACAAAGTTATAGTCATCCGCCTCTACAGGCATATTCTCCACCATCCTATATGTATCCACCACATAGACATACTCAACCACCTTCCAAGCGCCTATGATGGTATCTACACAAAGTTATACTACCCCTCATGGATATACTTGATTTCTCCCGGTACTCAGCAACCTACATCTAGTGACTCTCGGACTGTTACTCATGCACAACCCTTTTGACTCATCTACTCTGTAGTTTAGGCTATCACGTCTTCGCCTTTGTGGAAACAGCTTTGAGCCCGAAACTCCTGCCATAGATCATTCAGCTACGTAGTGTCAAGTCCTTCCACAAGTTAGCGTGATGAACATGCACAACAAACTCATCATCAAGCTTGACGGCTATACGTATGATTTTTTTGTTTTGCCAAAACATATTTAGTTTATGATTATCTCATAATTGTCTTTCATTTAACATATAAATGTTAAAAAATTTCTATTATAGTTTCAATCAGATGATGCTACGGAAATCATTTCTTGGGCCACTAGCGATCTTTATAGGGGCGCTATTGCGAGTTGGGAAAAGATGTTAGCCGAACTCCGGAGATAGATTTTTTTGGAGTTTAGGGTTTATTGAAATCTACTGCTCTAACTCTATTTAAATACTTGCCTTGAATGATTCCTTATTAATAACCTTTTTGGTCCTGTCACAATAGAAGAAGTGTTCTAGGCTTCCGGAACATGAGAAGCAAATTTGTGTAAACTTTGAGAAGAAAGTCAGGCACGTACTTGTTGACTTGTTCTTGAAAGCTCGTACATAGAACAAGAAGCCTAGGTAGATTCACCTGATAACTGGGAGACTTAGGCACTAGGCGACCAATTTGAGGTTCAAGAAGATGAGAGAGATTGGAAAGAAGGCCAGAACATTTACTAAGGGTGGCTCTCTACACACAAGTGGGGCTCAAAGCCAGGGGAATGTGAGGAGGAAACTGGTAGATTGATTTTATTAAGTTATATATAGTATCAATAATTAATATTTTATTATTCTTTATTAATATGTAAATTAATTTCTTTTGCAAGAAAAGAAACTAGGGAGGCCGTTAACTTAGGTTGAGGAATTCAAGGCCACACACGAGGTAGAAGAAAAATTCTAGAGATCTGGGCGTTGGGTTGAAGCATGAGCTAAGCTGAGCTATGTACGCAAATAATTTAAAGTAATAATTACTTTATTTTTTAAAATTATATCATAATATTATTACAGTTAAATTCAGAATCAATATTATCAATTCATAGAGGATTTTCGTTAGACTCAACCAGTTGATAGCGGAGACATGTCACTTAGCCAAGAGTAGGTTGAGAGAATATGGCTAGACTCAGTTGATGGCCTGGATATATATGGAAATGCTTACGACATGCATCAACAAACATTTCATGAATTTCATTGTAGGCTAGAAGGCCTCGTTAGTTCCGAGATGATGGGTTGATGCTTCAGGGGACAATATTGGATCAGAAGATTACTGAGCTGGCTAGCCAACTATCTAGCCAAGTTGAAGCCTCACAAGCTAAGAAAGTTGGAGGACATAGAGTATGCAGGTATTAAGGCCTAATTAGCTGTCGAAGATTTAGGTNGATATAGTTCTCCCTTCTTGATCTCTCCAGTCTTGACCTATTTATCATGAGGTATATGTTCAATAAATAGGTTTAATAGATGAACCTAATAATGATGATGAAGTGGATGATCATGTGGATAACACCTCCTCATTATTGAATTTTTATGTTGTATTGGATAAGCTAAATTCTGTATTATTCGATTATGGTTTGTTAAGGATTATTAAGTGTTTTGCATATTTTTGAGAATTTTGTGTAACTTATGACTTATATGTATATTTCATTCAATTTTGAACTATTTTAAAGGTGATTTCGATCTTTTACAGTTTTTTAGTAGTGTGTAGTATCGCTTATGTAGTTGTTCCATTGATTTTTTTTACTATCTGTTATTTCTTGTACTTTGACTATCATAGTATTTTATGGTAGTTACTATCATGTTACCATCTGCTGTTTTGTTGCTATCTACGAATTTTTATACTTTTGTTACTTCTTTTTCTAGAATGATTTGGACTATTTTTTTTCTTGAGCTGAGGGTCTATCGGAAATAACCTCTCTGCATATGAGGTGGATGTAAGGTCTGTATATACTCTACCTTTTCCAAACTCACTTTATGGGATTACATTAGGTATGTTGTTGTTGTTAATAATTTTAAATACTTATTCTCAATTTTGAATTCAGAATTGTTTACTCAAAAAACGATACAGTTAAATTTATAAGGGATCAAGGACATGCGTCTCAATTTAATTCGTTAGATTCGATAATTAGAAGTTGAATATGTTCGCGAGTGTCATGGACCAAATAGGCAGGTTGTGCGGGCACCTACATCGACTCTACTCAGTAGGAGAACCCTCTTTGGAACATTACATAATGTACCAAAATTTCTCATTAATTTACACGAATCAACAATAACTCGAATATATCAACAAAAGTTTCTCAAAACCTTGACTCTCCCAAGATCTAGTCTATTCATCCAAGTTCTCTCCTTCAACCCAAGGCCTCGCATTCACAATCACATCAATGGTTTACCATCTTATATTACATAATATTTCGCTCACTTATTCGATCAATACAACCTCGCCCCACAATTTTGTTACCACACATCATAGCACACAATCGACAAACCACACACACAACAAGAGTTACATATCAATAATTATAATAAAATGCCTAGTTCGGAGCTCAATTCCTACCCATATAATTATAATAGTAATTATACCCAAACTTCACAAGAAAATGCAACTTGGTCCCCTCGCGAGATTTGGCTCCACTGCAGCGGCATTACTTTTACCACAACGGTCTCGCTGCAGCAGTTCCAAACCCGATGCAGCGGTACTGTGCAACAGTACTTTAACCAATTCTCGTTTCAGTTTCCCCATGGATCGTTTCTTCGCAATCTCATAACTCATCACTATATCTCCCACCTTAATGATGGCAATATCATGTCAAGTTTATTTCAATAATTTAATTTTAACAGGGAAATCATCATCACAAATAAGGTCCAAAGACCTATTCAATAGATCATCGTTCCTCACCTATACAAGTCATTATATAAGGTCTAACCTGCCTAAATCCGCGAGTCTGAAATCGCGTCCTATAGTAATCATAGTCCACCCTTAAACGTTTAGTTCCCGCATTATATAAACATGGTTTGTATGACTAACCGTTCAAGATTAAAATTCAAGAAGAAGGACTATATAATTCTATATATATATATATATATGTCAGCAACAATGCCTGAAGAACATTACGCATAACATCAATTCACTCTCACACACACCCAGCAATTTTTATTACAATCATAACCTACAGGTTTTCAGATTATGGAGATGTTATCACCCCTTTCCTATTTCTTTCATCCTCGGACTCTTACCAGTTTTAAAAATTCAATAGCAATCTACTCAAATTTCAAGCCTACCCATCAAAAGCACATCAACTATACACACGTATATATTTGGCTAATCAAAGTATAACAAGAAAGTGAGTAAGCCATAGCCTACCTGGACGCCAATCTATTGTTGAGACGTTTTCTGTTGCATGCTTGCACTGAGTCCTGAGTTCTTATGGAAAAATCATAGCTACGAAGGATGAATCTTTACCTCGTAGCTCCTTTTCTTGTTCCAAAAGTCTACTTCCTATTTTTTAGTGTTTTTATTAATCCCCTTTTGAGAGAATAGGTTTTAAAAATCCTAACTAGGACAGGATTGTGGAATTCTGGTCTGTTTCACCCGCTGCAGGAGACCAATTACTGCTACAGCGATTCCACTATGGCGAGGAGCAGCCCGCCGCGACACGCCTGGGCCGTCCCGATTGTGACTTAACCATTTGAACTTGTTTGTCTCACGCTCTTTGTTTTTTGGGGACTTCATTCCAATTTTCCAAAAATTTTAAATTCATCCACTCTTAGGTTGTCAGGATGCTATAATGGCCGGGCAGGTCGCTACATCAGATATCAATTAAAGATTCATTCGCCTTTGAACGGCCCTATGGTATAGGGGCGGGAATTTTTAGTCACCCCTTATTGATCCTGACATCGATTATAGTTCCAACATTTTCAGTCGGCACTGGGGTCTTATCGATGTCTGTTTCTTGATCCTCAAACTTATCCTCATGGAGTCCCTTTTTATACATCATTGTCCTTATATTTTTCAAACATAGGCCTGATAATTTCTTGTGGAATTATAAATCTCCTTTTTGGGGTTGACCAATATTCAAGCATTAAATTATGCAACGGCCACTCCTTCGGGTCTTACGGTTACTTATTCCTGGCTTAGGTGCTCTAGGTATCCCCAATTTGTTGAACTTCTGGGAGACGGTATTTTTTTGAAAAGGTGGGGCCCTAAGATGTAATTTGAACCGTCACTATTTTCGGTCATCCGATGCAACGAGTGTGTTTTCCGCTATAGCGGTTCTGTTGCAGTAGAAAATGATCTGCTGTAGCTGTCACGACTCGAACGGAGGCCCGGATCGTAACACGGGACAAGGAACCCCCAAAGGCCCCAAGTCGACCTATGGCATAAGCATACATCTAAATCATTCATGAAACCAAATAATCGACAACATAAATATAGCGGAAGTCTAAACTCAAATATAACATCAGAAAAACATAATCTGAAGCTAAGTACATACATATGTCTGAACAACCTCTAAATATGACGAGCTAATGGGACAAGATCCCAACTAGCTCAAACAACAGAAACTGAAATACACAAGGAAGTCTGAGCAGTGTAGTCCTTAGGAGATGAGAACTCACCCACAATACGAATGCTAACTCTGACAGATGAATTACGAGCGAGGCTGAAGCTGAAAGCCGGATCCTGTATCATGAAATGATACAGCATAGAAAGTATGCGGTCAACACGTGGAACGTACCGAGTATGCAAGGTAAGTAAAATAGCTAAAGTAATTAAAATTCATTTTAAAGACAATGCATCAAGTAAGACATAAACATTAAGAGTCTGAGAGTAGGGCTTGCATGCATTCTTTCTGAAATCATAATCTCTTTATAACATAACATGACATAGTTTTATAACATCATAACTGAATCGATTGACTCAAAGATAAATTCTAACATTTGTAAGTAAAGCTGAACAATGAGACAAACCTGCCTTTGAACATGCATAAATGTATAATAATCTCATGAGTAATAAAGTATGCATATCTAAAATCATGAGAAACAATGGGAGACTCATCATATAACCGACATTACCACAATAGAGATTACGTGGTTCCAACTATTAAACTCAAGAGGGCAGAGCCATCCAAAGCTTGTCAGGGCTAGAGACGAAATCATGATATAGATATCAAGCTGAAGGCTCCTTAGGGCAGGGGAAAGCTCACATGAGAGGTCCTAAAAGTATGTGTGTGTGTGTATCCTACGTTGGTGCGTAGTTTTGAGGCATAGGGTTCACTGACCCTTAGCCTACTCGGTGCTAGATACTACTCCCAAAAATATGCATATGCTCTCCATCGCTTTTCAATGAAGCTGACCATCGTTTCTCAACGAAGCTGACCATTGCCTAGTGACAAAGCTGAAAATATACATGCATAATTGGAAATCATAACATGAGGAGCCTTGACTCAAACCATACCACAAGATGAAAATAGTGGGAGTCTTGACTCCAAAATCATGTGGTAAGATAATTAATGAAATCATAAAACATACTTGAACATGTGGGCTTGCGCAATACTTTAACATACTTGAAAATCGCTTGATTCACTTGAAAACATGATCATAAACATGTGTAACTTGAAAATATGCTTTTCATCATTAATATCTCATCATACATGAACATTCATCATAAATCATAATTTAGGGCTTAAGAATATCAAGATCATAATGGAACCATAAATTGACTTTTCATGAAACTTACATAATTGGGCATAATTTAATTAGAAGTTGAAACTATAAATTAATAGAAAAAAATTATAAAATCTGCCCATAAATCATCAAAAATGATTTGATACATAAAGGGAATTGACCCATAGATAGATCATAGGAAATTTCACAAGAATTGGAATAAATCCCATAGGATCATGAAACTTGAATCTAGGATTAAAATTCATGGAATTTGAGAGAAATTTTGAGCATGAGAGTGAAAGGAACTCTCATTCATAGCCTTATATACCTGGGTTGATGATCCCTTGCCTTTCCTAGAAGAGTCCAAGAAGATTTGAAGAGGTTGAAGAAGAACTCTAGTTACTTTCTTGAGAGAAAATCCAATTATTGATCTTTTGGAGAAGGTGAAGATTTAGGCTAGGTTAATCCCTTTAATCTGAGCTTAAGGAAGCCCAAAACAATGTCATTTGGGAGTTAGAAGCATAGGAGTTTACCAAAATACCCCCAAACTGCCAAAAAAAAACTGAAACAGGCAGTTCCAACGACCAACAAGACGGGTCGTTGGTTGCTACAACGGCCCGTTCTGAGGTTCGTTGTTACCTATTGCTGCTTCACTAAACTGCTCATAACTTTTTACTCCGAACTCCGATTGATGCACGGTCAGATGCGTTTGAAAGAAGAATTCAAGGGCTTAAATTTGAGGTGCTGAATCATCCAAAAACATTTTTTAAAATGATATCTATGGTCATTTGAAGTTGACCCTTGTGAGAACTTATACAAACACTAAATCGGTAAAGGGGCTCTCAACTCAACTTTGTGCTAGAGATTCCTTATGATCATAATTTGAATGTAATACACTTATTATACTTAGAAATTGATCTTAACACCTTGCTTCCATAAATTCACCGGCTCAGGTCTATCCACATACCAAGAACGGTTCCGAACTTAGCCCAAGATTTTCAACAAACTAGCAGAACCAACGACCCATACAACGGGCCATGGTAACAAACAATGGACCGTTGGTATGTTCATTGGTTTCCCCTATTCTTCCTTTGAAATTCTCTTAATCTGCTTCAACAACCACAAATAACAACCGATTTAATCAAGCCACGGTCCGTACAATCCCCTCGTGGGTTCTGGGAAAATTTCTGACATCTTTCTGGAAATGAAACAACAAGCACTTCCAATGACTCATTAGACCCTACAACGAACCGTACTGAGGTCGTTGTTTGGTTCTAGTGTTATTTTCTTATTGTTTTTTGTTGTAAGCCTCGGGTCTGACCTAGGAAATGTTTGGGGTGTTGCAGTAGCAGGAAGCAAGGTCAGTTAAAGGAAAGAAGGGATGGTTTTGAGTTTATTCTCAAAATTTCTTCTTCACTTTTTGTACAAATCCTCTCAACTCCTCTGGCGATTCTCTCGATTTCCCAGGTAATACTCGGCCTTATGACTTTCTTGCTTCTTTGCTTTAGATTACTTGCTTTGTTATGACTTCATGCACTATTTCTGGGTGGTTATTGGGATAGTAAGGGTATCTCTCCTTCCTTGAATTTTAGGCTATGTTTTCGAAGCATGCTCCTAGCTTTAACGTCCTTAAGTATTTTCTATCGCTCTCTGCATGTTTCTAGCCAATTTCACGTAGTTGTGGGGT
>JACEIK010001773.1:168819-207879 GCA_018107945.1 Datura stramonium | reverse complement strand
CTATTAACTATCTTTAATTTTAATACCATAGGATTCAAAAATGCAAACAAATAAATTGAAACAGGAGATTAAGAAAAAATTAATCAAATTCTACACAGCACATTCCTGTTCCCCACCACCCCAACACACACACATATTTCTAGAAGAATTAAGTTGTACCTTCTAAAACAAGCAGAAGATTAAAATTACAAAAACGCTGCCTCAATCTCAAAGTAATTGGGATCAACTATATAAATTCTCATTGTTTATGTCGTTCAAAGAATTGAAATTGATTAATTAAAAAGGATTTTGGATAATTTACATTAGTGGTGTTTCTCGAACTGAAGGTCTTATCGAAAACAATGTCTTTATCTTATCTAAGGCAGGAGTAAAATCTGCGTACACCACACACTTCCCATACCCTATTTACGGGATCACACCGGATATGTCGTTGTTTGCCAAATAGCACTCTCTTATGGATTCAGTATTGATGCTGACACTATACCCAGAAATGAAATCAAGAATATAACAATTGCTATAGAAATGAATTGCTGAAGAATGAGACTGAAAAATGTACACAAGAAATTACGATTGTAATATGTGAAGGAACTTAATTCAGAAACGGTAGATCATTACTGACTACTTCCAATCCATCTGCCAAAAAAAAAAATAGATTAGTGCTTGCGTCTAATTGAACTGATTAGGTAGAATTTCTCGTCAAATCATCACTGGTCTATTAAAGAGTGGAATTTCTGTCGAAAGGTAGGGATTTTGCTTGCGTCTACTGTCATTACCAACCCAGTTAGCCGGTAATCTTTCAGCTGCAACGTTATGAGAGTAATCAGCTAGCAAGTAATCAAGGAAACTAATCACAAGAACAACAACATTAGTATAACATGAAGTTACATCTTTGTTGCTAAGGCCTTCTGGCTGAATATTGGAGCCCATTTTTGTTTTCCTCATCAGTCTCAAGATCATTGGCTTGACATGCTAAGGAAAATTCCTCTGGTCACAGACTCTAGTGTATACAACTGGCATGATTTACTCCCCTTTTATCTTTGGAACATTACGAAAAAGAAATATTTTGGTTTCTAGTGTCCTGGCAAAAACTACTGAGTTCAAAACTCTTGCTGCTAATGATATTAGTTATAGCCCTCATATTGACATAAACATTGACTGGATCCCTCCTGGGAAGGACCTTTTTAAGTTAAACACAGACAGAGCTGCTAAAGGTATAATAAAGACATAGGAGGCATAATCAGAAACCAGAAGGGAGAGGGTCCTTGATTATTATTATGGAAGATTGGCACAACCAAATCAAGCAAAGTTTTGTGCTTTGAGGTTTAAACAATGGCCTTAAAATTGCAGAATCGTGAGGCCTTTACCCTTTAGAAATATAAACAGACTGCACAGATATCATTGAAATGCTTAATAATCCTAACTATGTCTACTCTTCTCTTGCAAATCACTGAGGTCTTTCATGAGTCGCCCTAGATCAGGCACACCTTCAGGGAAACTAATACAGTAGCGGACAAACTTGCTATGGAAGGGAGAAAGCGAGCATATCTTGATTCTATTAACTATCTAGCTTCCCCTCTTGATATTTAGCTTATATCTATGGGAGAAGGATAGAATGACACACCACTATTACTAGAAAGGCTTCTATTTTGGCATAGAATATTTTGACTCGCTTTTGGAACCTATTTGCTCTTAAGAGCATTGCTACTCCTGTTTTAAATTATTAGAAATTAATAATTTTCTACTTTAACCAAAAAAAGAAAAAATTATATAGCATGAAGTGTGTATAATCAGAAGAATTAACCGCAATGAGAATATTATCATTGAAATGTCAGCTTCTCCACAAATTGAAGAAAGGGACTAGCAGCCTGTCTTTTAGGAGAATATTGCCCCAATTTTGGAAAACTAGGGGTCACAGCACAAATACAACAAAATATTATACTTACTACCTTTGATTCAAATGAATATCCTCCTTTCCTTTCTAGTCTATCACAATTATGTACCTTTAGGCTTTACTAAAAGGTTAGCTTTCTAAATATATGACATTCCACAACAAATTATTATGGTAAACCAAAAGGCTAACATGTGGGAGACATGGTCTCTCAATAAATAGTTTACAATTGCATTTCTATAGTTCTAGGCTATGGACTTTGAGCACTGATATGGCAAATTATTACTGGTTTAGAAATGCAGACTGTTCTTAGAGAATAACAGAGTGATGCAGTAGACCCTACAATGAATCTTAGCCTCTATCCCAATTGAATGATACTAGAATATATACAAGTGACATACTTCATTGGTGTATTCTGTTGTATTTTTTCCAATATACAGAATTTGACAAATTGCGGGAATCAACATATATATAAAACAATATAAACCGCCATGAAAAGATGCATAAAAAACTTTGATATTATGAGAAAAGCACTTACCTCATCAGTCCTAACCAGCTGTGTGTGCAACGGAAAACTGAAGGACCAAGAGCTTAACTGAAAAAGCATTTACAGGAAGAATCAGAAACGTTGCAGCAAAAAGGCAAGAAAATAAAAAATAAAAATAAATGCTGGTACCTCGTGAAAGTTTTGGTCTTCTGCCTTAATGTATACAATAGTTTGATCACCACTTGGTCCATTTTGCTTATCCGCATTCTTATGCTATAAGAAAATCCATAAAGCAGCAGACAATTCAATTTCTACTAGAGTGGAAAAAGAAAACCATACTCAAATACCAAAAAGGTACTCATAAGTCTTACCTTGTAGATTTTACTGATTACTAGGTAGAACTTGAAGCAGAAAGAACTCCGGAGCTTCTCTGTAGGCTTAAAAGACATAAGAATGACAAAAGTTTCACTACACCAAGGTGAAACTACATTCACGAGAGGAGAACGAACAGCTGACAGAAAATGATATGCGCATGCGAAAATAATTCATAAAGCTCATCCATATAATATTCTCATCTAACCTCATCTTCTGTAGCCCAAGAGACTTCATCAAAAAGTGCATCATAAAGGGGTGGCAAAAGCTGGGGAGGAAGATTCACAACAAGTTGAGAGACCATGAGACCAACATTCTTGGCTTGGTCTCCGAGAAATAAGCTCAATTTAGAGAAGACATCTTTCCGGTGGCATGCTTTAAGAAGGAACTCTTTAAGGTCCGCCATGCACTCTAGATCCTATTTTAGACAATCATAGGACAAACAGTGAATCTAATCTGCAAGCACTCAAGGAGTACGACACTACAATAACGCTAAGAGCTCCTGTACAGATTAATGAGCATTTAGCACTGAAAACAAAATGGAACTCAGAAGTATCTCAGATTGGATGTCAAATTTGACATCACAGGCTGGGTTGCGTGGGTGAAACTTTAATGTAACTTGGATGTAGGACATTTAAAGTGTTAGCTTCTTACCTTATATCTCCCCAAGTTAAGAGCCGTGATGATGGAGTAAATACCATCATCTTCATCATTCGTTTTAACAACAGTTCCCACTGTTGGTTGACCAAGTATCACATCCACAAAATCACTCAAGTCGCACTGCTTATCATCAAGGTAGGTTCATGCAGGATTTTCACTCCATGGAAATCACTAGGTTTTGGATCAAAGAACTCAAACAAAATCTGCTTGAACAGTGCCCGCTCAGAACCAAAGGAGAAGCTGCAAGGTACTGACATCACAGAATAATCAATCATTTACCAGCAATGAGTAATGGGATGTCTTACATCAAACTCTTCATCATCTGAAGAACCATAATCTTCACCCTTGTCTATTAGTCCGTGATTCACCATCCTTATACCTAGAAGGAAAACATTCGCCAGAACAAGCAAGAAATATGACCATCAAACCAGAAAACGAAATGGACCACTATGCTCATAATAATTTTTCATGAGATAAAAACTACATAATATACACCAAAGTAACGATTTAATTAAATACTTCACCTGAAGAGCTAGGTAGATTATTTCCTGGAAATCTGGAGTTCTGAAACTTGTGTGTAACCTTGTTATTTGATGCAATTCGTGCCATTGAACGAGCAAATGGCGAGAAACTTAAAGGTAGACACCCCGCTTGTCTGCAATGTCTTGCCGGCTTTCGGGGCATTATACCAATTATGTAAACCTGAATACATAAGTTAGCATTTTTTTAATGGTCTATAAAATAATGCTGAGAAGCAGCCTCGGAACTTGAGCATATTTTACAGAGCTTAAGATATTCAACAGAAAAACAGATGATTTCTTTAAGTTTAGAAGATCCAAAAGATGGAACAGTAAATGGACATTATATTTAACTTTTACTTCTTGTGGTAATATAGCCTTCTTACAATATTCACTGATATCAGTTCAAAAAGACTTGGGAACTAATTGTCTACAAAAAAGAAGTATTATCTTGAGGTTCATTGCCCTCTTTTTCTCTTGCATTCAACGAAATTATTCTATTTAGTTACACTTTTTGATAAAGTATTCTATTAGTAACACTTGGTGACTGTTTCTTCTTCCTTTCTTATAACATTATCTCAAAATAGTTCCAAACTCATCACACCAGTTTTATATTTATTTCATGTTTCTTTCTCTTTCTGTATATTTCAGACCATTACATATAGACTAATCGCAGCTCATTTTTTACTTTATTAAATAAAATAAAAAATCCTCCATTTTCTATGCACTGCCATTCCTGTGTTCCTATTCAAAATTTGGCAAGAGAAGCAAATACTAAAAATCTTCAAATGTCAATACCTTCACCATCTCTTGAAACTTATGGCCACAGGACTTCATAGAAAAGCTAAAAAAGAAAATAAGAGCAAGAAGAGAAGCAATAAAGGCCTTTCGTAATATCCTATTTCGCTACCCTCTCTGGCATCAAACTCCTCTCCAAATAGTTACACCCAATCACATAACCTTAACCATTACGTGCTATGCATATGGACTATTTCTATTTGTCCTCTTGCCCATCCTATATTACTCCATCACATCAACTGGATTGTCATTCTAAATATGCAATAAAGTCATTTTTTTCCAGTAGTTTATTGTGTCCCGTGACACAAGAATGTACACAAATATGCTGGGATTTCAAAGATGAGGCACATAAGTTAAAACTTTCAAACTTTACATATTCAGCAAGAATTAAAAAACTCCTACAGGATACAGATTCCACTGCCTCTTTTCTTGCCCATCCTATATTACTCCATCACATCTCAACCATCAAGTGGATTGTCAAATATGCAATAAAAGTCAATTTTTTTCAGCAGGGTTTATTGTGTCCCATAACACAAGAATTGCACACAGATGCTGGGGTTTCAAAGATGAGAACATGAGTTAATAGTATCAAACTTTTACATGTCATACCTAAATTAAGACTTTTATGATGCAGATTCCCGTTCTCTAAGTACAGCAGCATTATTTAGCATAATAAAATAGAGGGTAAACGGTTTATGGTTCAGCTGAAAATCCATTCAGAAGAAGACCAAGAGATATCTATAACTTAGTTCCATCACGGAATGCAACAATACCCAGCAATGCAAACTCTAACTCAGCAAAAAATCACAAACCCCAGAACCTAATTTTTCAATTCTTGGCAGAAAATAAATAAATTTCAGCATAAGAAAGTCCCCTTCAGCAACAAATGTAAATCAAGTAAAAATAAAATCAACAACTACTACTACTCTCAATCCCAAACTAGTTGTGGTCTGCCATGTGAAATCTCAATATTCCTTTTGTTCCGTTTCGACCCGTTTCATCTTAGTACTAGAAATAGGAAAACTTTACAGCAAAAAGAGAAGAAAAATAAAAAGAGAAAAGAACGATCGACTAAACAAGACGAGAATCATACCACAAAGAGAGATGGGTTCTAGCGGAAAGGTGGCAAGAGGCTGCCGACGGAGAAGGTGCTGCGCAAGATAGAGGCCGGAGGGAAGTGCAGCGAGGTTTTTGTTTTTCCTGGTTCAGTCGAAGGGGGCGGGGTTCCGGGTTTAAGAGTGCTGAAAGTTTTCAAACAAAGCAAATTGTAATGTGAAAGCCTTAAATATGCCATTAAAAATGATTTATTCATTTATATTATCGTGTGACATAATATACATATTCATGCCACTCTTCACTAATGGCTCAAATCACTGATTTTAAAATATTAGAATTGAACGTGCATTTTTCAATTAAAAGTTCATAATCAATTAATAGTCCAGCTAAATTAAAATTCATCCCAATTAAATTAATTCACCAAGAACTATTTGTAACCCACCCTTTAATCCAAAATTAGGCAACCCCCTCAGTAGACATTACTACATTAACGTATGATATGGATAAAATCTATTTTAAATAATATACCATTGTTTGAGGTTTTTTCCCCTTTTATTTGATAGTCTAGTCACTCTCGTGTAATGTGATGTATACTAGTTTTTGTTTTGGTCTTTTTAAATTCAAATAGTATATGAAAATTATTTTGAAAAATAAATGAATTTCTTATTTAGTTTCTAAGAGTTGATAAGTAAAAAATTATTATTTTAAAAGATTTATGGCCGTAATTCAAAGAAATATTACTTATGGTACGAGATTATAGGTTTTCTTTTTACCTGTAAATACGCTGCGCGATTTAAATATTTTTATTTAATATTTAAATATTAAAACAACCATAATAAGAGCTTTATTTTCAATTTTTTGTTCTCGTCATAAAGCTTGTATAGTTTGATGCTCAAATATCTTTTTATGTTTTGAAATCTTTAGTTGTAAATTAACCATATTGACATATTTTTTATTTAAAAATTGCTAAAAGTTATTATTTATATCTTTACATAAATTTTGAAACTTTATCTACATCTTATGAATATTCTATTTATATTTTTCACACAATTAATTTTTTGATTTTAAGTATATTAAAATAAATAAATATTTGACATTTTTTCTCTTAAAAAAAGAATGTATGTACCGCTATGAGCATTTTCATGTTCTAATGTCCAAGAAAAAAAAATAGTGAGAAAACTGGAAAATAGATGGCTTTTCTAATATCAAAACTTTCTTGCAATAGATGGTTTAGATTTATTTTCTCTACCCAACTATTTTAACTAGAGTCAAGTCAACATTTATCTTCCTTCTCTCTCGAATGCCTCTCCTTTCCCTTCAGGATCTATCAAAAATTGCCATTGAAAAATTTCAATACCAAGTCAAAACTCAAAATCAAAACTAGTGGGTTCTTTCGATTGCATATCCGGTGAAGAATTTGAATTGTTTGGAGAAACTTTACGCTGAAGTTGCTTCCATGGCGGGTCAATAGATATGCAAAAATGAAAGTTGGCGGTCTTTCATCTCGGCAATTGCAACCCAGGAGAATTCTCTAGCCTTTATAAAGCTAAAAAGATTAGTTTTAACTCAAATAGTAGATGCACAAATTGAAGGTTATCGGGAATTTCAATGATTTATTGGCTGAAAGTTTATAAAGTTGAAAGATAAAAGAATTGTGAGGGATTATAGAGATTCATCAATGGAGCAATATTGATAAAAATTCCATAACTCTGCATTTTTCCAGCAACTAAAACGGTCCTCTTTTCCTTTCTTTTAAGTCAAAGAGAGAACAAGATGGGGACAGTTTCTCTGCATTATCCTTCACGTGAATTTGCAAAAGCTCATAAGCTGAATGTATATACAGCTGCTTTCTTCCTTTTCTGATATGAAATTACTCAAAGCAGAAGAAAGCAGATTGTATCGGAGAAGAAACAGAACTGTTGACCCTAGTTAAAATGGTTGGGTAAAGCAACAAATCTAGACCATCTATTATTTGGTATACGCAAAAAAAATTAATGCCCAACCGGAGGAACTGGACGGATTGACTACCGAGGAGTCAATGCGTCCATATTGACCTACATTAAAATAATTATTAAAAAATAAAATTATAAAATATTTTTTTAAAGTTATACCTTACATAATATATTTGATCTCGGTTATAAAAATAGTAACAGTATTATTAGAAATTTAGGAGCTACTTTAGCCTTTAAGCAAAAAGACATAAAGAGTTTTAGCCTATTCCACATCGAGCAACTTTCCCCTTCCAAAGGCGTATAACCATTATTTATGAATGGATCATAGTGAAATCCAATAACTTGTTTCAAACTCGAGCAACATGCAAAAAAATGTTTTCACGCTCTCACCATCTGGTAATCACCGTTAACCAAGAGTTGCACAATATCTCTAAGTCATGACATATATTTAGATAGAAGTATTCAATAAAATGCATTGTACTTCTTCACTTAAGTCCACAATGACTTGACACTTAAAATGACACCGCACATGTCCATCCCTTCTATACCTACCTATCGAGCAATGTCTGACATCATATTACAAGTTAAACCTTTGAGCAATATGTGTATGATACCATAAAGCAAAGAAGAAATAATGGGCTCAACTCCACATACTTGTACTAATTTTAATGGGAGGAAGCAGACATTCATGTGCAAAAAGGCTACTCATCTCCGCCATTTTACTTTTCCTTAGTTCTAATAAATTATGGTAATATCTTTATGCTTGGCAAAATTCTAGGCATATTTTGAAATAGTGAAATCACATAAAGTCCCCAAGTCCTGAATGAATATATACAAAAATGACAAACCTCCCTACTATCCCCACACCTTATCCATCATTGGATGATTATAATACTCAAAGCATGTATACTCGCATTTGAACCCAAGAAAATAACACTATCCACTCACTGCCTTTGTCATGATTATAAATCGCAATAGCATTTGTCACAACTATTTCTCTATAATAGTTACTAAAGGATCAAATTGGAAAGAACTTGATAAATTGAAAAATCTTTAAAACAATCTTGTTATTTTCAACTTTTACATACTTTTTTTCCCTAATTGTGGTTCCAGACTGATAATCTAGCAGATACTTCTACCTCCAACCAACACAAATACCTCTTAATGTTGCCTAACTAGACTTAAACCAATGAAAAGTGAAATCACGAGTTTTAGTGTTTGTGCCTAACGGATTTTGAATCGTGGTTAGTCCACCACTTTTTATACAGACCTAAACAATATTTCACATAACAAGTGAAGATTGAGACTTCTATGCATAATGAAGCACCTAAAGGATGATATGCAGCATTTACACTTCATGAATACACAAAAATATTACCAGAGGGTTTTCATAAACATCTGCAGAATAATTTGATGTAATAATAAGAACATATGATGGGATTGGGCAAATAATTTAGACGCCATGACTAAAATTCTGGGCAATTTCTGAGACGCAACAGACAAGAGCAGAAAAAGTCGGTGAACACAAAAGAGCACTGAATTAGACCGTGCTGCATCCCATCTCTTGGACAGGTTTACCGCAGCCTTTAAGCGATCCCTTTCAGGTCACTCTACCAAATGAACCGTAGCCCTACATCAAAAGAAAAGAAAAGAAAAGAAATGGAAACAACAATAAAGATATTATATTAGACATTCACTTACCTCCATCTCGCAAAATCCATTCATCCAACAGGCATCCCCAACCCCAACCACAAAAGAAAAATTCATCAATTTACGCTCCATTACAAAAGAGGGTCACAAACTCACAAGAGAAAGGTGAATCAACCACAATGATCATTACCTCTCTCAGACCGAGCAAGATACACCTTGAGGGGCTCAATATAATCTTTCAAACCCAAGAGTTGCCATCGCCCATGGAAAAACCATTAACATTAATGTTTTGTTTTCCTTGGTCTCGGCACTTCACACTGGCGCTATACAGGAAACAATTAATAAATAATGAAGAAAACAAGAAAAAAACAAGAGTGAATGTCATCTCGCAAATTTCATAACATGCCCAAATATCAAAAATAACATACACTAAACAAAGCTGTAGTCTTTGTGTAACGAATAATACTAATCAAAATGGTTCAATAAAGCTTAACTCCGGTCTATTAAAAAAATGCACCTCTTACAGATATGTGTAAATTCAATAGTCAAGTAGTGTTACATCCCGTAAATTCTTGACATGTAACATGGCCTATTCGCATGTTGGAAGGTTAAGAGTTTTAAAATGTCATATGTACGAAAAGGCCCGGAAAAGACCGTGACGAGCGCCGCACCGAACTATCGTAGAGGAGGCCGGCAAACCACTCCGCTATGGCAACGTGCCACGAGGGAGCCCCTCCGCGATGGCCAACGTACACGGCTGGGGTGTCCAGCCCAACTATATAAGGCTCCACTTCGCTTTTAAAATTAATTTTTAATTAATTTAAATTCAAATTGACTCATTTTAATATATATACCCCTATCCAGATTTCTATATATTTTCGTCTGATTATGCTATTAAACGCGTTCCAAACTCGAATTAATCTGTGGTTGTGAAGTATTAGCCAGCTGAGCATTTTCGCTGAGTTAGTTTCGTGAAATTCATCGACGAATCGTCAGTCCCAACAAGCCAACGTAAGTAGAATTGCTCCAAATTAGTGTCATTATACTCCTAGCCCTAAAGTGAGTATTTCTCCCTTCTGGACTTCCGAGAAATAGCGAGTTTTAGGCCGTTTTTTGATAAGTCAAAGTTTGACTATATATATATATTCAAAGTAAAATTTATTATAAATATTACTTTAATTTAGTTCTAATTGCTACGAATGTGAATACAAGCTAAAGAAATAGCCGAATATTGGCCGAGTTACGCCAGTTAGCCTGAAAGCCGACAACTAAGGTATGTAAAGCCGCTTTTTCAAAGAAGTTAGTAATTCTTAGCATAGTAAAATAGAATAAATTCAAGAAGGTTTCAGGTCGAATATTAAGTATGTTTACATATGCCATATTTTAATAAAAAGTCAAGAATCAAGATCGACAAATAAAGATTTTATCCTGTACCCGCTTAACTCAAAGATTAGATTCAAATAATAGCAAGAGATTCAATGAATATCGTAACATAGATAGTATTTTAGATTTAATATACATGTTATATGTGACTACCGTTGCTTATCGAGACTCGTTTGCGATATTGCCAAGCACCCTTAGAGCTTCCCTTGCCGCCCCAGGTTAATAGTTGAAATGACTCGCCCGCGTAGAGTGAGGATACGTCACTCCAAGGAGTGGCATGCCGTCCGGCAAAGAGGGACGAAGATGGGATGCAACATTCCCTTATACAGTTGACGAAGATGGCGTATACCCAAGCCGAGCGCTGCGCCTGTGGCAATGTGACAAGGATTGCAGATACAGATTTAGATTACGCTTACAGAGTCCTCCGACTCGGGAGCACAGCTATAGTCAAAGGGCCCGTAGCCCAAGCCGCACACCTGTGGGCTCACTGGGTGCCCATACTATTAGACGAAATGAGTTTCTAATTTATTTGATTTGGTTTGACCTCTAGTAGTGTTTGAGAAGGATTGCATGTTGATTGGTACCTTCTAGCATTAATGGGTATAGGTTCTTGTGGCTATATACATATACATGTTACTATTAAAGATAGTTGGCAGGATTTGACGACATATATGATTCCCATGCTCCTTCCGCATGCTTGGCTCGCCCGCATTCCCGCTATTCCGCATGTGCTTTTAGCTATCTCCCCGTCATTTCAAGAATTACTCCAGACATCGTTTATCTTCGCTATGTTCAAATTGCTTGGCATACCTGCACTGCACAGACTGACGCCTGCCGTAAGGCCAGACATTGCCATGAGGTGGTTCACAGACGATGAGTCGATCCTCGTGATTCCAACAACACAGAGTCATCACCTCCAATCATTCTGGAACTAGATAGCTAGAGGTTTATTCCTTTCTTTTTTGTACAAAGATGTGGCAGGCCGTGAGCCCCGTCCCACCATACACGCATTCTGTGAGGCTCGTAGATTGTATATTCCCTGTGGGTTACTGCACCTACTTGGGTGAGGCCATGGTATGTTTTGTTTGTTTATGATGGCCGTGTGGGGTCTTATTCAAGAGAAGGGCGACCTTATCTGGCCACGAGCGCTTTAGCACATGTTTCTCGATTCAAGTAACTAGACAAAGACAGGGGGTCTTGTCTACTCCGCATAGGTTCCTTCATACTCACTGTTGTCTCCTGGGTTAGTCGTTGCTTCCTTACAGGGCTATCGGCTTAGTTTTACTGAGGTCAGATGCATAAATCGTTATATAGTCCAGCTAGCTGTTCCATTTAACCTGTAGTTAGAGCGCCCGGCACCGTAAACGCCAGGGCTCAAGAGGGGGCTAGCGCCTAGGTCTTAGTAGTG
Source organism: Datura stramonium (assembly GCA_018107945.1). Taxonomy (NCBI): domain Eukaryota; kingdom Viridiplantae; phylum Streptophyta; class Magnoliopsida; order Solanales; family Solanaceae; genus Datura; species Datura stramonium. Next base: position 195,707 of record JACEIK010001773.1, on the reverse strand, counting down.
GCACCGGGTGCCGCTCATGCCTCCCAAGGCGGGCGTGAACTTGGTATCGTAGTCGTCGTGTCCTGTGAGTCCGTAAGCCCCGTTAAGTGCAGAGTCTTGCTCCATGGACGTGAAAGCCAGGCACTACATACCATAAAGTGAGGTCAAGAAGGCAATGACAGTGATGGTTACTCTTTCTTCATATTCAATAAAGCATGTGAGCAACACAAAGATAGGGTTGAATCCCTAAAACTTATCACACTCTTTGTTTGGCTGTGACAAATGGCACCGACATCCCGCCACAAGTAGAAGACGATACCACAAAGAAAAGAGAAGGCACCAATAGGACGCCTACCATCTAGAATCCGCCCGATCTAAGGGCGATGGCGTAGGCATCATCACGACCTTCCTGCCAGATCCCCACCTCACCGTGGAGCCACTGTGAACGACGCCGCTCCGGGATAAAGCTCCCCGTACTCCACACCATCTAATCAAGAATTCGAGAAGGTGAGTAGCATGCTGGCACAAACGATGGCTACTCAGCGCCACTCAGTGCCAACTGTAACAGTAGAGCCATGAGGTGGATCTGGCAGTTCTAGGGTCAGAGAATTTTTGGCACCAGTCCCACGCAGCTCACAAGGTCGACCGCAGCAGGACCCTGTGATTTCCGACCAGAGGAGACCTTTCTTTGGCCGCGCATGCGGACGTCATAGAATCAGCTTGAGTTAGCGGCATTCCTACTGCGGGATATTGGCCGTGTTGTGGTATGAAAGTTGGGAAAGGTCCCGAGGGAGAGATGTTGCCCTTCCTCGACCGGCTCCAGCTTCTCAAAGCCCTTCCCCGATCGTTATTTGCCACGGAAATTCGACAGCCCAGATGGACTGGGCTTTTGCACTTGGAGCAGGGTTGGGATGTACTAGGAATACGCCCCTAAGGCCGATTCCTTTTTGGCCCGTTATGTCTAACTTTGTGGACACCATGCCATCTAAAGTCCACTCCATGATACGGGTTTGAACCTGTATCATCGAGATGCAGCTGATGTACCTACGCTCATGAGGATATGGATATCAAGCCAGCAAAGGTTTTGCCCATACTATCGAGGGCCTTAGATACGCAATAGGATAGTAGACGAGCAAATCAGAGCGCAATGCGGATAGATCGATGAATATGAGTGAGATTCGTAGAAAGGACCTGTGCCCCCATTGTCGATAAGCCACCGTATCCCCACTCATCACAAGAAGCAGTGGGTAGATTTATTTCGCCGAGACGCCGAGTCCGACGGCAGTTCTCGAACGGTAGATTCACCTCGCCAGAGGAGGGCGTGAGTGGTAGCAAATACACACCCCCACCTTGCCCTATTTGGTAGCCGACCCCCACACTCGGGAGCTTGTGCATGGCTCCACAGAAGCGCAGAGCATGCCAGCGTAGGGGTCAGCGTGTAACGAGAGACTGTCTTCACCAGAGGTCGTGGTAGCCGATAATCAGACAGGGCGTCAGTAGGGACGCGAGCTCCAAAGAACACTTCAAGCAGGCGTAGGCCCTCGTGTCTAGCGTGGTGTGTGGCCGGCGTGAGATCGTGGCTCTGGGGCCGTATCCGCTCCCAAGCCGTCTATGCGTTACTGTGGAGGCAGGACTCGCAGATGTCTCCACGTGGTACGATGATGACTATTTGCTCACACCCGCTTATGTATTGATTGATCCAGATCTACTGTCCTACGTTATCCCATTTGTGGCTCGAAAGTTCGTTGTACTGTAGTTGCTTCAAAGAACCCTTTTCGTGATCTACACCTAATGCTGATTCCATTATAGCCGGTATGGTTTCATCGAGGGTGTACAGTAGGGTGCTGATCGTCGACTCATAATAGACCCGTAGAATTAGGAGATGATTGATTTCGACGCCATTGGCGAGTACGGGATCGTTAGTGTCGTGCTATGCCAACGTAGAATGATTGACCAAGACTCCGTCCGATTCCACTTTCCAGGAAGGCGTACGAGAGTGGAAGTAAGGAAGACAATCACGCCAAAAGGTAGGTTTGATTTCACCAGGCGAGAAGTTGGAGAATGGGTGGACGCATTTACCACATAATGTGAGTCCAGATGCTCTGCAGAGTCCACTCTCCGCCTTGTTCCAAAGGTTAATGAATTCCTAACGATTCTGCATGAGCCATCGTGCATTCCCGTAAAAGAGAAATAGATTTCAGACTGATTTGCTACCGTGACACTCACCCCATATCAATTCCTTCGTGATCGCATTTAATTCGCCGAACTCGGTAGAATTAAAGGAGCATCTAAAAAATCTGTTAGATAAAGGCTCTATCAAAGCCGAGTTCTTCACCATGGGGTGCGTCAGTTCTATTTGCGAGGAAGAAGGATGGCTCACTCCGCATGTGTATGTATCACCGACGCTTGAATAAGGTTACAAGCCAAGAACAAGTATCCGCTTCCCGTATCGTATGATTTGTCTGACAAGCTATAGGACTGCATATTTCTCCAAGATTGACTTACCTGTCCTGGGATATTATCAAGTTCGAGTTCGTGAAAGAGACATTCCAAAGACTCCGCCTTCAGACTGCATATGGCTATTTTGAATTCCTAGTCATCCTTTGGGCCGACGAATGCCCCAAGAAAAGTATTCATGGACCCGATGAACAACATTCGCACTTACACCGACTGCTCATGATAGTGTTTATTGGACGATATTCCCGGTGTATTCTCACTTATGCACTCACCAGATCATTTTGTGAACAAGGTCTGCATTCTCAGTGGACCGCCAACCGTATGCCAAGTTCTCTAAATGTGAATTTTCGGGCTTAACTCAAGAGCTTGGGCATATCATGGCCTGGCGCCGGTATACGAGTGTATTACCGCAGAAAATACAGCAGTAAAAACATGGCTCAGACCTACCACTCTGACCAAAGTCCTACAGCTTCCGGGTTAAAGGTGGTACTACATAAGATTTGTTGAGGGTTCTCCACCATAGCGCACCTCTCGACTAAGCCGACACAAAACAGAAGTTTCAAGGGATCTGTGTACGTGGAGCGTAGTTTCCAATAATTGGAAGATGATTGACCGCATTTCCAATATTAGCATTGCCAAGGTACGAGGGTTATGCAATCTATTGTAGCTTCTCGTATCGGGTTAGGATACGTGTTGATGCAGCGATGGTGGGGCGTAATCAAGCTATGCTTCCAGACACCGAGGAAACAGAAAAGAATTATCTCACCACTCCACTGAACTAGCCGCAAGCAGTGATCCACGCCTAAAGATTTAGACATTACTTATAATTGGCCCATGTAGATATTTTCACCGAACATAAGAGCCTACAATATATCTTCACTCGAGGGAGTTGAATTACTACATTGTCATTGGTTGGAATTGCTTCAAAATAATGTGATGTAAATATTTTGTATCACCTGTGAAGAGCTAACAGTAATCGTATGCCCTCACTCGCAACTATGGGAAGCTCGGGGTGTACTCGCGCCTCGAGCAAATGAGTTGGCCAGAGAATACACCGCTTAAACCGGGCTTTAGCCGCTCGTAGAAAAGCGTAAAAACAAGGATAATAAGAGCTTGTGAATTTAACACCGCAGTTGTCGCCATTAGTCATGGAGGTAGCTGAACTACAAAGATGAAGATCCCGACTCCGGTTCACTTTAAAGACAGTTCAAGTAAGGAAAAGCGCCTGATTTTCGTAACTCGAGGATTTAAGTATCACGATGTTAAGGCTTCTGCCTTTTGTGTTCCAGATATTTGTATTTCGCCAACAAATTATTGAGCGAGGTACATTAAGCCCGCTATTCTCTCTACCCAGGCATGACGAAAATTTACCACAATATCAAAGAAATCTACCGGTGGCCGTGTATGAAGAGGGAAACAGCGCACTCCGTAGAGTCTAGTCCTAACTGCCAAAGAAGTAAAAGTGGAACACACCGTAAACCAAAGTACTGACTTCAAGACATAGCTTGTGCCTCTTTTCGAAGGGAAGCAAAAAAGAAATATGGATTTTGTAGGATTGACCCTGCACTTGCTACAGAAATGACTCGATTTGGGTAATTGTTGACAGATCGACAAATCGCCCCATTTTCCCGCGCAAGGGCTACTTTCTCCGCCGAAGATTATGTCGAAATAGATATCAAAGAATAATGTATCACACTCGTTCCACATTGTCTACTATCTCCTCGATGTGTAGGCAATTTACATAACTAAATTTTGCAATCATTTCGTAGAGGCCTGGGAACACAAATTAATCTCGAGCACAACATTCCACCCTCGTATTGTAATGTGGGCGTGCGTAACGCATCATTCATCTAAGATATGTTACGAGCGTGTGTGTTACACTTTGGCGTAGCCGGGATAAACACCTACCGCTTATTGAGATTGCGTATAACAATAGTTACCACTCAAACATATCCACGGAGCCCTATGAGGCTTTGTAAGGGCGAAAATGCAGATCGCCACTGGGTCAGTTTGAAGTAGGGACAGTCGTCACGATTCGGGGCCCTGACATTATCCATCGCCAGGAAAGGTAAACGACGCAGAACGCCACGATTGCCTGTGAGCCACCGAAATCGTATAACATGTAACAACACGGCGTAGAAGCCTGGAATTTAATGTGAATGACCGAGAATTTTGAAAGTTTCTCCTATGAGCGGGTGATGATTCTAAGAAGAAAGGTAAGTCAAAATTTCGAGATTTGCTTGGTCCCACGTATTCGTCGGCACAGGGCCAAGTGGCACAAGCTGAACTTACCTCCGTAATTGTGAGTCCTGCTCTCATCCAAGCTTTCCACGTGTCTCATGTGCCGAGGAAGTATATCGAGACCCTTCCAGAGTTATCCTGGCCTCGATGTCCATGCTACTAAGAGTCGATTTTGCGAAGAAGTCCCAAAGAGCTACTTCCAGATGTGCAGACGGTGTTGAGAACTAAAGACATTGCTTCGCCAAAGTATTTGGCTGCATTAGGGAACCTGTGAGGAGATGATCTGGGAAGCTGCAGGAAGATATGAAATTCGATATCCTCAATTGTTCCAAACTTAATCGCCTAAAGGTACGTTAGTATCATGGTTCCTTGGCGAATTGCCTTATATTATGTAAATAAATGAAATAGCAGCTTATGTGATGAATACTATGTTGTGTGAAGTACCCAGATTGGACTTTTCATGCTTCTCACAGATTTTTTGAGATAGTCCACATGTGGGAGACTCGAAATTTTTCTAAACTAAGCTGTTAAATTGAAATTCTGTAAGTAAGTTTACATTCTAGGACGAATGTTCTGGTGGGGAGGATGTTACACCCCCGTAAAATTTTGACATGTAGATGGCCTATTCGCATGTTGGTTAAGAGTTTTAGAATGCCATATGCTAGGAAAAAGTGCCCGAGGGAAGACCTAGACAGCTAGCCGCACCGAACCATCACGGTGAGGAGGCTCTGCAGCTGCACTCCTCCGCGATGCAACCGTGCCACAGGGAGCCCCTCCGCGCGTCAACGTGCCACGCAGGGGGTGTCCGTGCCCAACTATATAAGGCTCCACTTCATTTTTAAATTCATTTAACACAATTTAATTTCTTGTAACACTTACTCGTAATAGGAGAACGAGGGTTCAACATAAATGTTCATCCGTTTACGCTATTAAACGCTATCCAAACTCCTCGAATTTCAATCTTGGGCAGAAGAGTTGTCGCTGTATATTCACTGAAAGAATGAAATTCGGCCGAGAATCGTCAGTCCTACCGAGCTAACGTAAGTGGAATTGCCTCCAAATTAGTGTCAATATACCTTAGCTCAAACGAGTATTTCTCCCTTCCTAATTTCTCTCTAAGAGAATGCAGTTTTCAATAAGCTTTTCGATAAGTCAAAGTTTGGGCTATATATATATATATATTCAAAGTAGTATTTTCTTCCAAATATTGATTTAATTTAGTTCTAATTTACAATGTGAATAAGCTTGAAGAAATAGCCGAATATTGGCCGAGTTACGCCAGCTACTTGAAAGCCGACACCATATGTGTGCCTTCTAGTTAGTAATTCTAGCATAGTAGAATAGAATAAATTCAAGAAGGAAGTTTGCGAATATTAAGTATGTTTGCGTTTATTATGTCATATCTTAATAAACGCGCAAATTGCACGTATAACAAGATCTTATCCCACTCGCCTTAACTCGCATTAGATTCCGCTTAATACAACAAGAGATTCAATAGAATATCGTAACATGGATAGTATTTTTAGATTTAATATATGTTATACGTGACTACCGTTGCTTATCGACTTGTTTGTGATATTGTGGGCACCCCAGAGCCTCGTGACCGCCGCAGGGTTAATAGTCGTGTCGACTCGCCCGCGTAGGGGCGAGGATACCGCCACTCCAAGGAGTGACATACGTCCGCAGCAGGACGAAGAATGGACGCAACATTCCCCTATAGCAAATGACAAGATACGCATAACTTGCCGAGCGTTTGCGCCTCAGGCACATATTGGCTGCATTTCCGGGGACATAGCCATGCGAGTCCTTCCTCGGACTCGCATACAGCTTATAGTCAGACCCGTAGGAGCCCAAGACGATATCCGTGGCTTCATGAGTGCTCATAGTGGTTATACGAGTGGAGTGAATTTATTTTTGGATGGTTTGACCTGTGTAAAGGTATATAGATTGCATGCTGATTGGTACCTTCCCATGCATGGGGCCGGTATGTGCTCTGCATGCTATATACATATACATGTTACTTATTAAATGGAAAGTTAGCAGGACGCCGCATCGACATATATGATTCTTATGTTCCTTCCAAAGACAGCTTAAGCCCGCCTGTATTCATATTCCATGGGGCTTTAGCTATTCCCCACATTTAACTATCGCATTACTGCTATCTCTGCTATGTTCACAAACTTGCTTTGCATGCCCTGCACTGCGGGTACCGACGCCCGTTTCTGGGGCTCAGATTACTGGGTCACAGGTATTCATAGACAGGAGTCGATCCTCGTGATTCCAACCAGATACAGAGTCATCACCCAACTATCCTGAGCTAGATAAATGTGAGGTTTATTCCTTTCTTTTGTTGTACAAGCATGGTAGGCCGTGGCCCCGTCCACCATAATATCGCATTCTGTGAGGCTCAGAGATCAGATATTCCACGTGGTTAGTTGTACCGGTTGTGGGAGGCCGTGTGTATGTTTTGTTTGTTTATGATCGGGCCAGGTAGGGTCTGTATTCAATTAGTAGTGGTGACCTTATTTCCAGCCACGTAGCTTTAGCACTGTTTTCTTTGATTCGTAAGTAACTAGATTAAAGACTCAGGGCCTTGTTTCCGCCCGCTAGGTTCCTTCCATACTACCGTTGTCTCCGGTTAGTCGTTGCTTCCTTACAGTGGCTATCTACTTAGTTCTGGGCCGAGGTCAGATTACACTCGCATATAGTCCGTTGGTTCCATGAACCCAGAGTTAGAGCCACTCGATGTGCTGTATGCCTAGGCTCGCAGCCTAGCAGCCTAGGTCTTAGTAGGGCACCAGGAGCCGCTATGCCTCCTGCTGCTGAGCGTGAGCCAGCTTAGGAAGAAAAAATGAATCGTAATAAATTAAACAAATACCTAATAGGAAAAAACAGATGTTTAAAGGATTTAATAACATTGATGAACCAAAATTCAACCAACTACAACCCAATAAAACCAAGCTAACTAAAAAAATACTAAATATTAAAGTTATATGAATCATTAAATCCATCTCCAACAATCAATGATTTGTCTAGTAAGACAATAGGATTCTAAACCACCAAGAAAAAGACATAGATTGAAAAAAAATACCATCGGTGATGAAGCTAATGAACCTAAACACATTCTTGAACAGCTTCCTTAGCATCCTTAGCAATTTTTCCATTAGCAGGAGTGCTTCATGATTCGACTAATACAATACCTGACAAAAACCCGCCATGTTCACGACGTTAGACGACCCAGTAGCTCCGGTCCCTCACTACCTCGCATTACCACCTTGTCGTGACTCGCCTATGACCTAGCTAACCCTTGACCATTTGCCATGTTCTAAACAAAAACACAAGAAGATGAAGCCGAATAAATCAGGAAAATCTTAATTACGTAATAGAGAGAGAAAGTTATATGAGAGGGAAAGGGGGAAATGGGGTAAAAGGGGAGTTTTTTTTATTTTTTATTTTATAAAAAATGAACCTAAGGATTTGTAAAAACGTATGCGCTGTACAGCGGGAGATCAATAAGGGAAGGGATCGAAATATTGGAGAAGAAGGGGAGAAAATGGGAGACGACTGAGATGAGTGCGTAACTTTGATTTTTTCCTATCAACGCTCGCTCGTTCTTCTTAACCCCGAAAAATCATCACAATTAATTAATAATTACTATTAAAGAAAAAACTCTTCCTTCCTTTCTTTCAAATCTTTGTATGTATATAGGGCTAAATGACAATAAATGATATTAATTAAAGGCTGTAAGAATATTGGTGTGTATATTAAATAAATAACTTAAAAATAACTTTTAAATTGAAAAAGTAAAATATGAATAGGAGCTCAAGGAGGCATGCCACATCAAAGATGCCTCTAACTCACTTTATCTATACTATATTAAAAGTGTGAAGACCCTTAGAAATGTTGATTGAATTTTTTACCCTTCATTAAAAGATATCGCAATAGACAAAGTTGGCCATTTTACTATTTTTTATAAATTATTATTTTAATTATTTCATCACTATTTTATCACTATTAGGTTTTCTATTTATGACATAACTCTATTTCTTCACAATCCACACACACTATTCGTTTGCCCTCCTTTGTAAATCTATTTATATATTTCAATACGAAAACCTATTTATGGTGTAATCTACATTTCACGAAAAATAAATTAAAGAGTATAATTTTTGTTAAGTGTATTAATACGTGAATTCCTTTCTCTTCTTTTTAAAAATTATATAATTCAAAAAACAATTATAGAAATATAACATACTTTAATGCTTCAATTAATCGAGTACTCTTTGTTAAATCAACACTATTTTTCCTGCTTCAATTTATGTGAAGTTTACTTTATGTAAAGTGATTAAGAGAAAGAGGAAATAAATTGAGCCAAAATCATCTCACAAAGGGTAAAATGAAAAGTTCATATTAAATATTTAAAGTACGAAACCCCGTAACAAAATATAATTCACCTTTTAACTTTTTAAAAATATAGTTCACACTTGACAAAATAGCTATTTAATTTTTTTTTTTTAATATTTAGAATTTTAAAATTAACTAAATTTTATATATTAAATTCTTTTATTTGAAATATATAGAAAATATTAATATTTATATATACATACTATGCATGCATTGAAATGCTCATGTAAAAGTGAACAATTTTTTTTAATATTTCAATCAAATGTTATTTTTATGATGTCTTTGTTCAATGAAACAAGTATTAGAAAAAACTAAAGAAAGAACTACTATATTTGATCAAACTCTTAAACATAAATCATTTATCAATTTGAAATTCATAATTTTCTTTCTAAATTTTGTATTGTTACAATAAACATATCTTTAAATATTATTTATGCTATTTTATAAATTTATTCCTATCAATATAAGAGACACGTGTTATGTATGTGTATGTATATATACAGAGAGATGGGTCATGATAATTTATACAACACAATGAATTAAGAAAATTATATCATATTAAAACATGGGTATTTGTTCAATGTTGACTATCTTGGCACACAACCAATTTCATTTTCTTATTCTTTTAAAATATTCGAAGAGACATAAGACCTAAAAATAAAATTTGAAACTACAAGAATTAACTTTATCATGTAAAAGTAATTCAACACTATATTACAAGACTAATTATTTATCCATATTGCGTACTAACACCTTTTTGTAAGCCCAAGATTAGACATTTGAAAGTTTATCATTATAATACTGCGTATGTAAATTAAAAAAATCAATGAGTCGATTTTAATATTATAAAAATAAATTTCAAATCTAATTCAATTCAAAAATTATATCTTTTTTATTTATTTTATCATATTAATGGATTTTGAAATAATCTGTTTTTAGATATCTAGTCTTTAAAAGTAGAATTTATTATTATTATTGAGGGGTCCTCACCGCCCTGTGGTCGAGTTTTTTGGAGTTTTTGAGATTTTTACTTACAAGAGTTTTAATTTTTTTATAAAATATACATATTCAAATACAACTTTAAATTTTAAAATTTATGATTTTTAAATATATAATTTTGGTCAAATTTTAAAAATCTATGATTAAATGAGAGTTTACTTGTTGATTTTTGGAGACATTAACTAGTAGGTAGACCAAGAAAAATAAGGTAAAGGTAGATATATATGATAAAGACCTTACAGAGGAAAAGAAATAGTACATTGATGGAAGACATAACCTATCCTACCTTCAAATCTTAATTACTTGATCATATAAAAATCCTGCCAATAAGATAAACACTTATGAAAAATAAATTTAAATTAATAAAATAAAATATCGTTAATTTTCACTTGAAAAATATATTCCAACCTAATTCATTGCCAGGAAGAACATCTAATATTGATTTGGCCAATATTTATTTATTTATTAAAAATAAAGAATAGTTGACATTAAATAGAAGTATTAATTATTTGGTATTCTAAAATAGCCTAAAAAACTAGGTGGTCTGTCTATGACCATCTAGAATCTCATTGCATTTGCCCTTCCCTTTTTAGCAATAAATAAACAATTTAAGAATTTTCAATTTATTTGATAAATTAAAACCTTTTAAGAGTCCACTTGTTAATCTACACTTTATTTGATCCTTCTTGTTAGCTTGCACATGTGCTTTTCCCACCTTTTTTACATATTCAACCTTATATTTTATATATATATGTGTGTGAAATAGTTGTAAAATTTTGATCTTACTCCAACTTTAAATTACTATTTCAATATATTTTCGATAATAATATTTCACTGATAATAATAAAATTTTACTAAAATTAATTTTTATATTTTATTAATATATTCTCTAAAATAATATTTTTTTGTTATAATTTAAAAAAATAAATAACTAATTAAGTTTACAATTACCAATTAATAGTTCTTTTCTTTTATATTAATTCAATAATTTAAAATAATAATATTTAGTTATAGAAATTCATAAAAGTAACTGAGTCGATTGACCGGGTGATCTTCTAGATTATTTTTAGCATATAAGAAGGAGGTAGGTTATTATAGAAAAAAAATTAAAAATAGAAGTGGGATCCATCTGACCAAAAAGTAAAAAAATGAAAATGATCACAAGGCCAAATTGGAAACAGCCCTTTCATAATGCAAAGTGCCAACCGTAACAGAAGAAAAGAATAGTAACCTCCCATTTTTGCCTTTGAGCAGAGAGAAGAGAGAGAGAGAGAGAGAGAGAGAGAGAGAGAGTATCAGGGGAAAGAAGGGTCTGAAGAAACCACCGATTCTCAAGGAGAAGCGTAGAGTGAGAGATGGGTACGCTTCAAACTTGGAGGAAAGCCTATGGAGCTCTCAAAGACCACACAACAGTTGGCCTTGCCCATGTTAATAGCGATTTCAAGGTTCCCTTCCCCTAAATTTTCTCTCTTATCTATTTGGGTATTACAGAGTAATTAATTGTGGGTATTTTTACGCACTTCACTATGATTTGTTTGTTGTAAAATTTTGTCAAACGGAGCAACGAAGGCTGAATCTTGGATCGTGGCAGTAAGGCCGGCCACTCTGCGCCACTATGCACTTTACTTGAAAAATTACTCGCAATTTTTGATGTTTGCTGGTGGATTTTGTTGCTTAGGATGTGGATGTGGCGATCGTTAAGGCTACCAATCATGTTGAGTGCCCACCCAAAGACAGACATCTTAGAAGTGAGTGTTCTTTACTCTTTAACAGATCCAATACTATGGAGGGAAATATGAGAAATTTGATTTGGGTTTTTCATATTTCTGAATTGTTTTGTATTTTGGGTACTTGTATTTCTTGCTTTTAGGGAGATCACGTGTTTGCCTAAACTGGGTTCTTTCTTTTTGGGGTAAAAGTTGCGTTTTAGAACTTAGATATGTATCATTTTTGGGTTAATCTGGTTAATCACACTAGTTGTTAGGGATTTTACTTGTAAATATTCATTTGGGTTTATATTTTTTCATTGTTATTCATTTGTGTTTGTATTGTTACTGTAAAAATGTTGGTGGTAATATTGTGTTTTTGGTTCCTGCAGAAATTTTGGTTTATACATCAGCAGTGCGACCTCGTGCTGATGTTGCGTACTGTATACATGCGCTTGCGAGGCGATTGGCGAAGACACATAATTGGACGGTATGGAGTGTGACACAGTTAGTTTAATTGACAAAAGCATATACTTGAGTGACTTTTTGTGCAATTAATTGATGTTTGATCTGAATGACCATATCTTATAATTGTGGCTCTGATTACTGGGATTTTAGAGTGTAAAATGGAGTTGTTTATGTTGTTCTGAGTACTATTGCAATATATTCCCCCTTCTTGCTTTATACACCTATGGCTGTATAACTTGCTAGCTATAGGGAAAAGTACATCAATGTGTTTTTCCAGGGATTTGGGTCAATTAAAGTAGTCCAGAATAGATCTTCACTTTCAACTTTCAAGTCTCTAGTTTAGGTGATGTCTTGGAATTTTGTTAGCACTGGGCATAACATGCTTCTGTGAGGATCCTCTAAATTGATTAAACTGCAGAGTCATGCAACAAAAACTACTTTAAAGTTTAAAATTGACGAGAGAGCAAGCTGGACACTGTTTGGGGGCTGATTTTGTAAACTCCAATCTCATTTAAATAGTATCTTTTAATATATGTATGCTGTGCATCTGCTGCTGAAGGCTGGTCAGGTGGTTATTTGATTGTCTGAGAATTAAATTCTAGCAAAACCAATAAACCTGTTTTGTGTCATTTAAAATCATTTGAAGGATGCTGACAGTCATATTGGTATATTAGTTCTTCTAATATATCTGAAGACATGAAATTTAGCTGCAGCCGTTGGAACTGGACCTGAAAATATGACTGCAATAATAGTGTGAAAATTAGTTGTTAGTGTGGAAAATGATGATATAAAACCCTGGAAGGATTTAAGTGTTATATGTACCTTAGTGAAAATTGTTCTGTAGAATTTTGCCATCCAAACATAGTTGTGCAATTGCTTAGCAGTTCCCTTTAATGCACTAGGCCGCTGAAAGTGTGTGTCACTTTATTTCTTGCTATCACTAGAGACAGAATATTTCTGCTTAAGGTTGTAAAACAAAAAATGTTGTTTGTCATGGGTTGTGTCTTAAAACATCAAACAGTTATCTTTTCATTTTTAAGTTATTTTGACAAGTTTGGGATTGTCCATTACTGTTTTTGTTGTTGGTTTCCCTTCATAATATAGAACACTACATTTTCTTTCTTCTCCCTGTTCCTTGCTCATTATTTTCTTGTTAAATCAGTTACAAAATCTGAATTACTGATCTGTGCAAGGATGCGTTATACAGATCCAAAAAAGTTAAATGACTGCACATCCAAGGGTAAACAGAAGGTGGGGGTGGGGGGAAAATTTGTAAAAACAAACAAATATTATGCAAACTGTTAGACCTAAGATCTGCACACACTAAAACATTGAAAAGAAGTCTTAGGCAACTGAGGTACCTTTACCTTATCAAAAGAAAATCTTAGGCAAATGAGATTCACTCTTCCGACATTAGTTAGGTGTTTTCATCATCAGTCATTCTCTGCATGACTACTGCATTCAGCCTTTACATGCATATCAACAGTTTTTTTTCCTCGGTATCTACAGACTCCTTCACGCTTGATGTTGTTTCCTTCTGTTACTTATTATTATGTAAATGTTGGGGCTAATTCTATATATGACTTTCTATCAGAAGCCACCTTCTCTTGAATTAGCAATGTCCTGGCAGTGAAAGCTGTTATCACCTTGCAGTCAACATTTTGCGCATCCACTATCATCCACAAAGTTGTGTATCCTGTAAAGGGAGTTGAAATTTACTAATTGTAGATGAGATCTTTGTGTCTTCCATGTTTTTGTCATATAAGGAGAATTCTATGTAGTTACTACCACAGTTAGTCCAATCATGGAAGCTTTTCATGAGAGGAAAAGATGGAGGGAGGATGTGAGTAGTCCAGAACTGATGTTGCCCCGTGTATAATTTCCATTAATGGGTAAAATCTCTATGTAACTGCAAGTAGGAGGTGGTAGAAAGTGCACTTTAATGATGTTGTAAGTAGGTGCTAATGAGACATCCTATCAGAATCTATATTTTTTCCTTCTAAATTAGACATCTCATCCTCCAGACTGCTGTAGGAAATGTTGAGCATCACATGTCAGTTTTTTTGAGGACTTTGACATAGATGTACTTCAGTTTTTAGTAGTTATAAGTTCTGGTTCTTCTGCAAGTAGCCAAACAGATCTTAGTGAGAAATCGCAACTTCCTTTAGTATAGGATGAGGTAGGGTAATTAAGTAGACATCAAAATAGGAGGTGGAAAAGCTGGACATGTTCTACAGATTTTCTTTATAATGCGGCAACAAAGAGTAATATTTATAATCACCTCTCTTTTGTGGTTTACTATTTCGTGATGTATTTTACACTCAAATTGCTTAATTAGTCCTTGTCCTTACTGATACATTTTATATGTGAATATCTTTCCACATTTTCTGAAATAGGTAGCACTGAAGACGTTGATAGTAATCCACAGAACATTGAGGGAAGGTGATCCGACATTTAGAGAGGAACTATTGAATTTCCAACAGAGAGGACGCGTTCTCCAAATGTCCAATTTCAAGGATGATTCAAGCCCAATTGGTTGGTAAAATTACCATAATATTCTTTTGAATTTCTACTTACCTTTAAATTCCATCAAGTTCAACCAGAATGATTCTATCTTTTCCGTCTCTTCAGCTTGGGACTGCTCTGCCTGGGTACGAACATATGCACTCTTTCTGGAAGAACGGCTTGAATGCTTTAGAGTTCTGAAGTATGATATTGAAGGAGAACGCCTTCCTAAACCTGCCCAAGGACAAGAAAAGGTTAGCGTAATACTGTTGGATTTTCTGCTTACTATTCTGCATAGTTCAAAAAGTTGTCTTTTCTTCTTTTGTGGAGAAGGTGCTTTGGCTGTCAATCATCTATTTTCTATATTTCCCCTTCCCTAATTTCCTGCACTAAGTTGAGGATCTGTTAACATGCCTAATTCCAGATCCACAGTCTCTTTCAGATACATTGCATATTATTAATTACTATATGAAGATGATTAATAGTAGAACCACCTTAACTTTTCTTACTTATTAATACTCATGATGCTTTGGAAAATATTAACAAGAAAAAGACTTGTGATGTTTTGGAAAGTGGAGCTTTTCTTCATGTGTTACTACTGCTCTTTGTTGTGCTGACATGACATACAGAGGCGGAGCCAGGATTTGAGACTTATGGGTTGGGGATTCTAATCCTTTTAACTTACTTTACTGGGTTCTTAAATTAATAATTGTACATATTCACGGGATTTCTTAAGGCAAATGCATGGTTTGGATTGAAGCTACTGGGTTCGTCCGAACCTCTAACCAGTATTCTAGCTCCGCCTCCCAATTGACATATGAGGCAAATGAAGGAAGGCACTTGGCACTCACCTAACAAATGAAAAAAAGAAAAAGAGAATGCCATGATAGTCCAGACGCAACAATTTAAGTGCGCGTTTAGTAGATTAAGCATGTCAAAATACCACAAACTTGTATTTGAAGCAAAATTGCGTTTGGTGAATCAAAGTAAAAGCAAACTTAGAGTAACTTGTTAGATAGTCATAAAACCATAGAAGTACAACAACCCATATTGAAGTTCCTACCATAAAAAAGATGTGTCCAAAAAAATTGGTATTTATATTAATAAAATTACCGTGATGGTTGAGGCTTCAGATGCCCTATTGGTGCCTTTTGATACAAATTAGTTTCAGAAAAGAAGATTGTTCTATGATATGGATGTTTTACAACTTAACAGTGGGTTCATAAAAGTACGTCGTACTAATAAAAAGGAAATTTCTCGCACTTGCAATAAAATCCTGTGGAAATTGGTTATTTTGTACAACACTTAAAACAGGACACTGTGAGGAGCCAGGTCTTAATTTATTTTCCCGCAACATTAGGAGAAAAGGATTAGGCTTGGTCTTGGATACATTTAAGATATCTTCTATATATCAATACTTGAAATTTGAATTATCACGTGCATTGCAAATATCTTTGTACTAGTTATATTTAAGAAGTAATTAATAGCTCTTATGAGTGATTAACATTTGGCTGGCTAGCAGCATGCCTGTGTCATTGTCAGTGAATTTCTGTCACTAGCATGCTAACCGACCTAAATGAACTGTCTGACTGCAATACAGACACTGCTCGTTTACCTGCTGCTAGACACTAAGTTTGGCGGATTGAATGAATTCTAATCTGTTGCTCATTTAGTCAGTATCAATGTAACTTATAATTGTCATTTACTTTTTGAGCAGGGATACAGCAGAACTAGGGAGTTGCCCAGTGAGGAACTTTTGGAGCAGTTGCCCGCTTTGCAGCAGTTGTTGTATCGTCTTATCGGATGTCGGGTAAATTTCTGATGCTTGATAAACTCTCCTTTTTTGTAATCTATGTTCTTCGGATGACATTCTTATTTGGATTGTAAGAGTTGTATATTTTATCTAGGGTGTAATTTTTAAATCTCTTACTTACATTACAGCCTGAGGGAGCAGCAGTTGGAAATTACGTGATACAATATGCCCTTGCCCTGGTATGTTTTTTTATTTTGGCCAACCCTTTTATTTTTGGTTAAATATTGTGGCTAGCTGTGTTAAGTTCATTGATATTTTCTACTTATCAAAAAAGTTCATTGATATTTGTAAATTGAGCACCCAAGTGTTTGACCTAATAGTTGAAGGGTGAAAACCAGGGGAGATCAGGATTCAAATTCCAGCAGAGACAAAAAATGCTAAGTGATTTTTTCTTATCTGCCTAAGCTTTTGGTGGGCAGTTACCTAGTACCTGTGTGGGGTGGAGGGGTGTAATCATGTGGCAGTCAAGCGCTCAAACACCACCATTGTTGATTTTTTTCTTATAAATTATCTCTATACATTGATTGTAGTCCCTCTCTTTCACGAAGTACTGGGATGCATTGGAAATTGCTTGGTCTTATGTACTTAAAAAAAAAAGACTCTCTTATGTATGCCAGGAGTCGTTACAACCTTTTTAACAATTAAAGAAAAGGATCTTAAACCTTGCTTTTCCCAGTTCTGGTGAGAGAAATTTTAGGAGGGGGAAATATTCAAGGAAAACTTGGTGTACTCGGCACATTAACAAGGATTTGATGAAATGCCAAATCTTGACATTCTAGAGACTAAAAATGATCCTCTGTTGCAAATTAATGTTCATTATTATCTGGCAATTAGAAAAGGCGGCTCCACAAGAAAAAATGTGTTTCAGTTTGTTTTTATGTCCATTTTGGAAAAGTGGAAATATCTGGCCATTAGTATAGTTAGTCATTTATGGGTTTAGCTGCTAGAGTACATGCTGGTTCTCTGACCCTCCCTGTGCTTTCTTGATTTCTTGAAATGAGGGAAATAGAATGCTTCTGTTCGTGACACCTTTTTGCAGCTGACAGTCGACATCAATTTGTAGACTTTACAGTTGAATGAATGGTGGTGTAAAGATTTACTCATTTTTCATTCCAGGTCCTCAAGGAGAGCTTCAAAATCTATTGTGCTATAAATGATGGAATAATTAATCTTATTGACAAGGTGCATTTGGCTTTCAGCTTCTTCTGCAACATGACCTCATCAAAATATTGTTGCTCGTTATTGTTATATCTGTTTCATCTATTTGACATTATTTTTCTACTGATTTTTAATTCAGTTTTTTGACATGCCAAGACATGAAGCTATTAAGGCCCTTGATATCTACAAACGAGCTGGCCAGCAGGTGAACACACTGACAAACTTGACAGAATATTTTGTACCTTTGCTATTTTGGTAGAATACTTTTTTTCCCCATTTAAAAAGAATATTTTGTACCCTACAGTTTCATTTCTTACTGCTCGTCTATCACCATGTGGACATTTTCATGGGTTTATGGTGTTATCTATAAGTTTATTATCTTGTTTCAGGCCATGAGCCTCTCCGACTTTTATGAGGTATGCAAAGGATTGGAACTTGCCCGGAACTTTCAGTTTCCTGTTTTGAGAGAGGTAATCATACTACTTAGCTCTGTATTGATTGATTTGTCTTCAAATTTTGTGGTCCATCAGCTTGACACACTATTCTGGTTTTCAGCCTCCTCAGTCCTTCCTTGTGACCATGGAAGAGTATATAAAAGAAGCACCCCGGATAGTCTCTGTGCCAATAGAAACTCTGGTAGTATATTTATTTCATAAACAAGCATATGTACTCCAAACAAATTATATGCCGACTTATGTTTTCCTTTCTATATCTTATAATATATTAAGTTGGTTAGAGTGTAGCAATGTGCATGTCTAACATCACTGTAGAATACTAACTTTGTTAACTATAACTAGGATTATCCGGAGAGGCTTATGCTTACGTATAAACAAGAGGATGAACCTTCAGCTTCTGAAGATGCTCAAGATTCAGCTAACGAAACCCCACCTCCTCCTCTGCCTTCAGATGATGCTGTTGTTTCAACCACTGAGGCTCCTTCCCCTCCAATGCCTCCGCCACCAAGCAGCTTGGAATCTGATGATTTACTGGTGAACTCAGCTAGTCTTATTGAATTTTTGTTGTTTATCTGGAACTTGAGGATACTGTTTTGGGATTTCTGTTTTTGTTCCTATTGTTACTAGTGTATTTTTGTTTTTTCAGGGGCTAAATGCACCAACTGCTTATGCATCAGCAATTGAGGAAAGCAATGCTTTGGCTTTGGCGATAGTTCCATCGGGTAAGTTATCTAATGTCACCTACTAATATGTAGAAAACTTCTGATCGATAATAATGGTGGTTGAGAAAATTGGGTGTTGGTTTATCTTAATTGAACTATTAATACTTGCAGGGACAACACCACTTGACTCAAACCCTGCTCAGCCAAAAGATTTTGATCCTACTGGATGGGAACTTGCCTTGGTCACCACTCCCAGCAGCGACTTATCTGCAGCTCAGGAGAGACAATTGGTAAGCCCTTGAAGTTCAATTCTCAACTGTTGTGCTTTTTATGACTGCAAGGGTACTGAATCTGGTCCTTGATAGTGTACCCTCAGTCTCCAACGCTCCTCATACCTCTATTGTTATGCTTGACTTGAGCCAAGGGTCTATTGAAAACAGCCTCTCTACCTTCACAAGGTAGGGGTAAGGCTGCGTACACACTATCCTCCCCAAACCCCACTTGTGGGAGTGCAGTGGGTATGTTGTTGTTGTAATGTTAATCATAATTCGAGAGAACTCTCCCATTTTTTAAGAACGGTTTTAAGTGGCTTCTCTTTGCATGTTCATTTGCAAATGGATCCAAGGGAAACATGTAAAGCATTGAAGTTTGTTAACCATGGAATGGCGCTCAAATCTATATTGATAGTATGTTGTCTATTGTAGGGTGGCGTTCTGATGCCTTAATGCTGATATCATTTCTTTATCTTTTATCTGCTTTGTGAAATCAAGTAAATATCTTCTATGTGACATATGATTTGGTATCTCTCCAACAGGCTGGTGGATTGGACTCCCTCACTCTCAATAGTTTGTATGATGAGGGAGCATATAGAGCATCTCAACGACCAGTATATGGAGCACCAGCCCCTAATCCATTTGAAGTTGCCGATCCATTTGCCATGTCTAACACCATGCCTCCCCCTCCATCAGTGCAAATTTCTGCTGCGGTGCCTCAGCATCAAATGAATCCTTTTGGACCATTTGAACCTGGCTATCTACAACCCCAAAATCCAATGATGAATCCCCACAATCCTTTTGGTGATGCAGGGTTCAGTGCATTTCCTGCCACTCATGTTGCTCATCCACAAACAACCAATCCTTTCGGGAGCACTGGCCTGATATAATAAAAGTTGTGCATGCACGAGACAATCATAGCAGAATTGGCAGTTCCTCACAAACAACCCATCTGCTATATTACAAGTTGCACATACATGAGAGGTAGCAGACTTGGCATAGTTGATTTTGGTAGTGAATCTGCGGTTGTGTAAATCATTCACGTGATATAGTTTTTTCAAATCGATCTATATGTTTGCTTTTAAGGTGTAAAGATGGTTATAATGGAGATTCTAACTTTTATTCAGTTGATTGAAGTCACTCCCACTATGTTATGGACCCTTGCCCTCTTGATGTAGTCCATGATAGTTTCTCTCATCTTTGTGCACTTTTTAGTATATATCGATCTATTGTTCCATAGCTATCATAAGTACTGGCAATTGTCAAGCAGTTAGCTCATTCAGTGAGAATCATAAGAAAAATGTTTAGAAGGTTCTCTGTTGGTTGAACTATGTACATCCTAATTCACCATGGTCTCTATGCAATTGGAACAAACTAAGTTAAGTATTGGGTAATGATTTCAAGATTTTACCTTACCATAAAAAAAAAATAAAAAAATGAAGATAGTATTTGGTAGTAAGGTTATATTTGGTATCAACAAAAGGCTAACACAAGTAATAGGAACAAAAGATCTGTGTTTTTTCTAAATTTTTTAATATATCAATTGATTGACTATCTGGACTTTTATCTGTTGGTGGGGTTTTGATTTTCGACTTGTAATCCCTTTTTCATTTCCCCTTCCCCATACTCCCTTTGAAAAAAAAAAGAAAATTAAAAATCTGTAAAGATGAGAATGGTTCTTGTTCCACCCTTACCTCCTCTTGTTCTTTTTCAGTTCCCTGCAATTTCTGAAAAAGCAAAAGAAATCTGCAAGTCAAGTCTTTGATTTCATCAAAGGAGACAAACATGCTTTTTAAGAGGGATGAAAGTATTTATCCCCTTTTCCTTTTTTTTTCTTCTTCTTAATGACATTTGTTTTCGCTTTGAATCTTCTGTTAAGCGAAAGTGTAACTCGTGATCAATAAAGTGGTCGAGAATTATGAGATTTTAAATTCGAGTTTCAGCAGAGAAATAATATTAGATGATTTCTTTTCATTCATCGAAATCTTAATAGACAGAGTTAACCACTATCTATACTAATGGAAAGGAGGTAGTAGATATCTCATAAAATTAGTTAAAATGCGTGTGAGATGGTCAGCACACCACGAATATATAAATTTCATGAGGGTTTGAGACGTGGGCCATTTTTTTTTTTAAAATTATTAAAACATGACATTCAAACATTGGTAAGTTGGATATATAGGTGAACCATCTTACTTACTTATCCCTCTTTGAGCAATCAAATACATTTCAAGAATGTTGAATCCTCCACCTTACTTGAAAAAGAAATTATACTAACCTAGCTAGTTGAAGGTGTCAAATTGCAATAATGTCCACATTAATTTTCACACACAAAAATATTATGAGTCTTTGCTTGATAACAAAGAAGTTGGATTGTGTTTTCCATAATTAATTGCAATAAGTATAGTGGGGTCCCAAGTATTGCTATAATTATTCATGTATTAATTGCTTTCCTTAATCAAAATAAAATAGTCGAATAATACATGATCTTTGATTTGAATTTGTTCAACAAGTACAAATTTAGTTTCTGATGCAGCCCAACAGCTAAGAATTTTTATTTTATTTATTTATTTATTTATTTATTTATTTTACAATTTTGATAGTAAAGCCTAACATATTTTCTGGAAGAGGCATTTTGAAATGTCATAACTTTTTGAGATATTCATGAAAAAGATCAAAATATCAAATATAGTCTTTCTCAATGCAAAATGGTGCTCAATATTTTTGGCGATCAAATATTATCACAAGAAGGTTTATATCATAAAAAAGGACATATACTGATAAATTCTTAGGTATTCACAAAGAGATCAAGACATCAAGGGTTGTCTTTCTAAAAGCCGAAGTAAATCACCTCGAGTATGTCATAAATATATTCTTGGGTATTCACGAAGAGATAAAATACATCAAATACTATCTTTCTCAAACTGAAGTGATCATCTCAAATATCCCATAAATTCTTGGACATTCACAAAGAAATCAAGACATCGTATCTCTAATATCCCACAAGCTCTTGCGTAGGTATTCATAATGAGATTAAAATCGCATCTCAAATATCCTATGAACTCTTAGGTATTCATAAAAAGATCAAGATATACATCGCATCTCGAATATCTTATAAACTCTTGGGTATTCATAAAGAGTTCAATGCATCACATCTTGAATATCCAATAAACTCTTGAATATTCATAAATGGATCAGACATCAAATACTGTCTTTGTCAAAGTTGTCGTCTGATATTCCTAGCTATCAAATACATCACAAGGAGGTGCAAATCATCCAACGTTCGAGAAATACTAAACTAAGATCCTCGAATTACAGAGAAAAATTAGGAGAGAAGAATGAAGGGATAAACATAACTGTACTCATAAATATTCACCCATAAAATCTTTATTTCATCATATTTTATTTATGATTGCAAATTATTTCTCATCATTTTAAAATTTACTGGTTTCGGACACGTGCGTTGCACGTGTGTCTTATGAAAATTGTACATATGGTATGTATCATATTAAAACTATACTATAATGGAAAACATAAAATTTAAAGTGAAAAAGTACGAGTTGAAATAGATGAATAATCAGCCTGTTCGAATAACTTTTTTATTGAACCACAAATGATTAAATATTATCTGAACTTGTAAATTGAATAACTAAATTTAGTTAGATTGCTAAAATGTATAATTAGTTACATTTTAATGTAATTAGGTGCAAACATATAATATATTGATATATTACTTGATATATTTTTATAAACGTCCTTATTGTATGTTCACTTTGATGTATGGTTTTGTCTTCAACTGTTTGTTTTATATATCCACTACTTATAATTCTATAATCAGGAAAACATTAGCACAAATCACTAAAATATAATATATGAATACTTGTATTATTTTTTTCTTTTATTTTTTGCTCTTACTAACTTCAGCAAATTTAAGACATCAAACACTAATATTTTGAACAACTTCAAGAAAAGATTCAAGCAAAATGACGAGGCATGACATATAAGAGGATTAAAAGTTAATATCTCATACTTCTTTATAAATTCAGTTTAATTTGAACTTTGAACTGTCTGCTTGTGTTAATAATTATTACAAAAATAATTTAGGGGTGAGCAAATCTTATTGTTTCTATTGTAGACGGATAGTAAGAGTTTTTAAATTTTGTCTGCATTTATTTTTGACAAAATTATTATTGTGGTGCTTGATATACTTGGTGACTCGTTAGTGTGAATAATATTTACACCTTCACAATTATCTTTACTTGTTGGAATATGTCTTATTTTAAGATTTCAAATCTCACAATTTAAAATATTTATTTGTAGGTATTTTTGATCATTTAGTTGATCATTTAGTAATAAATAAAATAATGTATAAAATTTAAACTCATAAAAATAATATTAAAAATATTTTTTATGTTTTTAATTTTTTAAAAATCAAATATTGAATAACAAATTGAAAGAATATAAAATTACATTTTTATGAATTTTCATATATATAAAGTAATTTAAAAGAAAGTGAATTTACTCGTATAAATTTGCGCTCTCTTTAGTTTTTCTTATAACAGTGGATGATAAACATATTTTACTATTCTAGATTTATAAATCATATTTATATAACCTATTGGACAGAATTTAATAGAATAGATAAGATAATTCATTGTCAATTTAATAAGGTAGCTGAAAATATCAAAAGTTCTTTAGCTTTGCAAAAAAAATAAAAAATCACAGGCTGATAATATGAATTAGATTTATTATTTAAATAGTAAAATATGTTGTCCTTTATTCACATATTTAATGGATAAAAAAATATCAAGATGAAAATATGGATATTTTGTGTGAAAGTTGAAAGTGTGCAATAATTAAAGCTTAGTGCCTCTTAATTATGTGTATATGATTTAGTATAGTAAAATTACTTTTTTAATAAATATTTTTTTTTTCTGAACGAAGAATATTTTTATAATCTAACTTCTAACTTAAGGTTTTCTCACTTATAAAATAGTATGATTATAAATAAATTCATATTTAACCCATAAAAAATAAGATTAAAAATGAGTGAAAATATGGGTAAAAAGGGATTAGCCACATACTAGTTGTGTCATTTCTTTGTCAAAGTCTCATACTAGATAGTGAGATGATTAGGAATTCTGTAGCTTTCAGATAAATTAATATATGATGAAAATTTATCATCATCATTTTATATTAGAAAGTTATTCACTTATGTTTAACGTTGATTTTTCTTTGTTACGAAGAAAATGGGAAATAATTTAATTTTTTGTCTTTTGTTACAGTGCATCGGTAGCGACAGAGTCAAGATTTTTAGTAAGGAGGTTCAAAATATTAAAGAAATCAAAGAAGATTTAATATCTAATATATTATTTTAATCATGTATAAATTATATAACTTTTTTATTGAAGAGAGTTAAGATGAACTGCTCGATCCTACATGACTCCGCTCCTATACACTGTATATTAAAAATTACCAATAACTATAAAAATCAGACTATGAATTTTATCCCCCATCTTATTTTTTTCTTATGCTTTATTGTTAATTTTAAATAAATGTCAACTTTAATTACTATGTTATAACATGACCCATTTTTATTTAATTTCTTGACGCCATTGAAAGTTTTCACTTAAATGGAGAAGAAAAAAAAATTAATTTTACAATATTATATACTTCTTTAAGAAAGTTGCGATAAAAGTGAAGTAAGTGACGTTTTAATTTATCAAATTACTATAAAGTACTATGAAATAATTACAGAAAAGAATCCTACAGAATCTGAATTTGACAAAGAGTTTATTTATCTACATGAAAAATTGAATTTGAAAACTAATACTAAGTCGGTTTCAATTTGTTTGTCTTACTTCTTTTTAGTACGTTTAAAAAAAGAATGTCTATTTTCTTTTTTGATAACTCTTAATTCTAACTTTTCATATAACTTTAAGACCACAAGATTTAAGGGTATTTTAGCACATTATACATATCTTGTGTGTATGTGTGTGTATAGGAGGAGCTGAAAGCCACTTGACTGTAAAAAGATGACTTTCTATCTAGTGGTTGATCTATGATTGCATCCCGTGGTTTGATAGAATAGACACTTCTATGAGTTAGCAGGTGGGAAGAAAAGACAAGTGCTTAGAAATCCTCTTGACATTGAACTTAAATTAGTTGCTGCTATTGAAAGAGAATAGAGCTCTATGACTTCTGGGCTTAGCTCTTTTCTAAGTGAAGATCCATCGAAGTAATTGCTGACTAATTTAATACCAAGTCATGTAGATGTCATGGCTCTATGGGCCAGAAACGGTCTCGAGTAGGTGAACAAATAATATGAGGGCACGTGGTGAGAATCACCGATTAAAGATGTCCGGTAATAATTGTTGAATAATGCCTTCAGAACATGAACAATACATGCAAGTCAATTTGGGGAAGTTCCCTACTTGACACCATCGGGACCAGTGTAATATTGGTATAGTCCATCTAGCGTTGGAGGTGCGACAATGGATGCAGAACCATAGCAAGCGAGTAAGGATCAAATAAGCCTGTCAGTCCGCCAATTACAGTAGATGTCGAGATTCTCGCCTGACGGTACACAACTGCAGAGTTTGTGATCAAGTGAAAGACCGCAAGAGGTGTGGATTCTATGAAAATTACTCCCTAGATATTCTATAAATAGACACCTAGTCTTTTTTATTAGGGGTTCCTTAATTACTAGTTAATACCATATACTCACGATTTCTCAAGTTCCAAATCTCTTTATTTTTCAGCTCTCCGGTGACTATCATATTGTTGACAACTTTGATTATAATACAAGCTTCACGTTCTATTTATTTCGTTACAAATCTTACACTTATTGACCAATTGCTATTGTTTATTTCATTATTATATGCTCTAAGATCAATTCAATCCATGTGTTCTTAAACCACATTCATAAATTTAACTGTACTATTTTACAAATAAATAGTTTAGCGCCTATGGGCTAGAAAAATTGTGGTATTATTTTGATCTTTTAATTTGCTTTTCACTAACTTGTTAAAATTTGCTTTGCAAGAAAATTCCACCAACTTCACAGTAAACACCATGATCAACAACCGATCAGGTGTTGAACGCCAACCAGACCAATAATGAATAGGTGCCCCTCGAGCCACAAGGTCAACTGCTAATTAAAGAGCAAACTCCAATCGATAACTACCATGATGGTGTGCATCGCACCAAACTTTCGTATTTGGTATCTATATTTAATTACTGATAACCAAGTTACTGCAATTGAACTATGAAGATATCAAACTCACACATCTAATAAATTATTTATTGTTTATATGGTAACATTAATGAGTGATTTGGATGTCTTTATTGACCAATGCCGTCAAATTCATAATGTTAGGACTTGAGAGGGGAGATTTAACCTCTTTACATGATTTCTCTAAAAACTAACATGTCAAATAATGTTGGACAAATTATGGATATATCTTGTCAAAAATATCCTTTTCTTCAATACGTAATTACCAAATCGAGTTAATTCATCGTACCGGAATTTGATTTTATCAAACCGAACTTTAATTTAATATCTATTTTCATTTACCAATTACTGAATTTGAAAACATCGATCTGAATATCGAACACCCACCCCTACATAAAAAAGGAATACTTCTAAGAATGAGGTAATCAAAGATGAATTCGAAATTTAAATTTAATAAATTTAAAATATTTTACTTTTGAATTTATTATATCTTTAAAATTTGAATTCAAACCTATTATTTTTATAATTTTGATAA
>JACEIK010001773.1:107228-121324 GCA_018107945.1 Datura stramonium | reverse complement strand
TCTCTATTAGCTGTTAGTAGTTCAGACCAGTTAGAACGTAAATCCTCTTCAAAATCTTTCAGAAAATTGTCAACTGATCAGTTTGACTTTAGTCTTATTTTGAGATTTCAGTGGTGCCTCTCAGTTATCAGAATCAGACTCAGATTTATAGTTTTTGGTTAATTAGGTGGTCATGACATTCTAGTATATAGCTCTGACCAGCCTCAGGACCCCAGTTCAGTTACAACGTGTTCTTAGACGGTCACGACGCTTCCAGATAAGTAGCTCTGACCAGTTTATAACCCAATTTCAAAATCTGGTTCGATAAGACTCTCAAGGTATATGCAACTATACGTCCCTGACTAGTCTTGGACCCCAGTTTCGAGCTATCAACTTAGTAGTTCAGTTTAGGTTTTTCCAGTGGGAGTAGCACTTAGCACCAAGCCAGACGGGGTTCTAGCACACCTAGATTTCCAAAACTACCTTGCCAACGTAGGTTACAATATTACTGGCCTGATAGCTAGACCGTTGCTTATGAAAACCAAACTTCCTCTTTCAGTGTGGGGACATGCCATTCTACATGCAACTGTGCATGTACGCATAAGGCCAACAAGTTATTATAAAAACTCTCAATTACAGTTGACTTTTGGTTAGGAGCCAAATATTTTTCATCTTAGAATTTTTGGTTGTGCGGTATATGTTCTAATTGGTCCACCTAAACACACAAAAATCGGTCCCCAAATAAGGTTGAAATTATATGTTGGTTATGAATCTCCATCTATTATCAAATATCTGAAACCCATGACAGGAGACTTGTTTATGGTCAGATTTGCTGATTGTCACTTTGATGAGTCACTTTTTCTAATATTAGGGGGAGAAAATAAGAAGATAGACTGGAGTACATTATGACTGTCTCATTTGGATCCTCGCATAAATTAGTGTGAACAAGAGGTTCAAAAGATCATTTATTTAAAAAATATTGTAAATCAGTTGCCAAATGTGTTTATTAACATTTCAAGGGTTACTAAATCACATATTCCAGCTGCAAATGCTCCAAGTTGAGTTGATGCCCCACCAAGACAATCTAATTGTGCAAATGAATCCAAAACACGCATGAAGCGAGGTAGATCTATCGGTTCGAAAGATAAAATTCCTCGAAAATGGAAAGGAACAAATGATCAAGTTGATCAAAGAGATAAAGCTACTTATGAAGAGCCTCGAGGCATAATAACTACTAAGACCTCGTCAGAAAATTTTCAAATTTGCGAAGAAGATAATAATAAAGAAATTTCAATAAGTTATGTTTCCACAGGAAGGAGATGAAATCGAAATGATGTTGATATTGATAATTCTTTAGCATATTATATTGCTATTGAAATTATGCAAAAAGATGAGGATCTTGAACTGAAGTCTGTTGATGAATGTAGAAGGAGGAGTGACTGGTCGAAATGGAAAGTCGCAATTGAAGTAGAATTAGTTTCACTTGAAAAATGTAAAGTCTTTGGACCTATAGTGCCAACACCTGAAGGTGTAAAACCAATGGGGTACAAATGGGTCTTTGTGCGAAATATAATGAGAAAAATAAAGTTGTTAGATATAAAGCATGACTTATGACACAAGAATTTTTGCAAAGACCTGATATGGATTATATGGAGGCATATTTTCCTGTAGTGGATGCAATCACTTTCAGATATCTTATAAGTCTGGCGGCGCATGAAAAACTTGACATGCGCTTGATGGATGCTGTCATAGCCTATTTATATGGCTCACTAGACAACGAAATTTTTATGAAGATTTCTGATGGACTCAAAATGCCTGAAGCATACAAAGGCTCTCGAGAAACTTGTTCAATAAAGCTTCAAAAATTCTTATAGGGATTGAAACAATCAAGAAGAATATGGTACAATTGCCTTAGCGAGTATTTGCTAAAAGAAGGGACTAAGAGTCAAAAATATAGGACCAAACAAATGATACATAGGATATCTACATCAAATAAAAACTAAGACTCAAAAAGTACAAAAATGATCTTATTTTCCCTTGTGTTTTTGTTAGAAGGTCTAAAACTTAATTTGTCATCATAACTATTTATATTGATGATTTGAATATCGTTGAAACTCCTAAAGAACTTCCAAAAACAGCAGAATATTTGAAGAAAGAGTTTGAAATAAAAGATCTTGGGAAGACAAAATTCTTTTTTGGCCTACAGATTGATCATTTAAAAAATAGAATATTTGTCCATCAGTCTACATACACTGAAAAGATACTAAAGCGTTTTTACATGGACATGACACATCCATTAAGTACTCTGATGATTTTGAGATCACTTGATATCAATAAGGATCCTTTTTGACCTCAGGAGGAAGATAAAGAACTCCTTGGTGATGAACTCCATATCTTTGTGTAATTGGGGCGTTAATGTATCGTTTTAATAATACAAGACCAGATATAGCTTTTGCATTGAGCTCACTTACAAGATTCAGTTCCTCATCAATACAAAGGCATTGGAATGGTGTTAAGCATATTTTCAAATACCCCTGAGAAACTATTGATATGGGATAACTCTATTCTAATGATTCCAGTTCACAAATGATTGGCTATGCAGATGCAGGTTATTTTTCTAATCCACATAAAACTCGATCTCAAAAAAAGTTTTTTAGTAAAGACATATAATAACTCACCTCAATATCTTCTCTCAAGAAAATATATGCTCCAACCAATCAACATTCATTGAAATACTTGAAATATATATATCTACATTGAATTTGCACATGTTCATCCAACTTTGGGATCGAATTTGCCTTTGTACTTTATAAAAAATGTCATATTTATCCCTATTGCATTTAATTTTTATTTTCTATTTTAATTTTTGTATGTGGCACCAACATAGCATTTTTTTTCCAATTAAATTTATTAACCATATAACTTATTTGTGAAAGTACAAAAACAAATATAATCTTTTTTCCATAATTAGAAGGTAGAAATTTATGAAGCCTTATACAAACACATTTTGAAATGAATTCGCTTTTGATAGAGAAACTTTACTATAAAGTGAGACTTTTCAACAATATTATAATTCAAATTAATAGTAAACGCGGAATGAGAAATCAAAATATAAAATGAAATAAAAGAGTGATAAGAGTCAACACATGGACGATGACTAAGTCAAAATGACAATTGAGAGATGACATGACCTTTATCCCCTTAATCAATTTAATTAAAACAATTGAAGTATTCAATAAAAGAGAAAAAATCAAACTAAAAATTTAAACCAAACACGGTATATATAGAAATTTTCTTACTACTAGTACTAGTAGCACTTGCATCATTATCTCCCTTAGTTGTCAAAATTGACTAGACCAATTATTTATTACTATTTAGACCAGATTCCTTGTTTGGCTAGCTGTATATATAAAGTCAAAAGTTTTCTAAAAATTATCATTAATTTCCTTTTTATCCAAACCACGAACTCAGCTCTCTTTCTTCTTCTACTTCATCATGAAGTCTTCAACAACAAGTTCAAGTGATCAATACCATAAATTCTCATCCTCGTTCGGCGACGGAACGCCGTCGCCGATGATGAGCTCGAAAACGGAATTTTACGTGGAGCCCACCGAGCCTCTGCCGGCCATGTATCGTCGGCAGAAGAAGAAGAAGAATGATGTTCCGTGGTCAACTGGCCTATGTGACTGTATGTCCGATCCCAAGAATTGTAAGTATTCATCTAAAACCTGTAATTATTATTCTTCCATTTCAATTTATGTGATAGCACTTTTATTCGGAACAAATTTAAGTTAGTAACTCATATGATTTTTTCTTTTTCTTAGTTAATTAAAAAATGAATGAGTTATATTTGTCAATAATTTAATTTTTAAATAATCCAAAAATAAAAATCCAAATTACAAATTAATATTTAATTAATATATTAAATTATATATAACATAATTTACACACAATTTAAAAAATTTCAATTGATCATTTTTAGATCCCATACTCAATCATATTACCTTTATATAATAATAAATTAGGACAGAAAATAACATTAATTAACTGATTTTTCATGATTTACTTTATTGGAAAATTTGTTGGAAAATTTGGAAATATGGGGGAATGAGTTGCTTCACTTTGTTTATTTTTTCCTTATTTATTATTTGTTTTGTTTGATCAGGTTGCATAACATTCTGGTGTCCATGCATCACTTTTGGACAGGTTGCCGAAATTATTGACAAGGGTTCTAATTGTAAGTATTTTAATTTTTTTTTTCGAATCAATTTACTGGGAAAATATATGATGTTTTATTGAAATAATAGGAAGTTTTTTAATTTTTTCATGTGAAAATATTATTAATTTTTTTTTTCTCACCAACTCAATCAAAATATCTGTGAAAATAATCACTTAACATCTGTACCTAATAATTTAAAATCCTGAATCCGCACTTCTTTATTAATCTCTTTTCTTCCCTCTCATAATTTTAATGGTTTTTTTCCCCCTACATTGTTGTTGCAGCTTGTGGAGTAAATGGAGCACTATATGCAATAATAATATGTGTGACTGGGTGCCCATGTTTCTACAGCTGTTTCTATCGTTCCAAAATGAGACAACAATACTTATTGAAAGAAAGCCCTTGTGGAGATTGTTTGGTTCATTGTTTATGTGAAGCTTGTGCCTTGTGTCAAGAGTATCGTGAACTCAAGAATCGTGGAGTTGATATGTCCATTGGTAAGAAATAATAAATATATTATCTACTACTTTTTCCTTTCACCCTTTAATTAATTTTTTTTTCCTTGTGAAAGTAAATAAATGTGGAAACTTTTAATATCGTTGAGTGTTACTTGAAAAATGGCTAATCAATTTGAAAATATTAGAGCAACAATTTATGTTTAGCTTAGATTTCAAAAGTGTTTATGAGAGAAAGCTATTACTTTCGTCTTAATTTATATGAAGGTGTTTGATTGAACACGGAGTTAAAGATTTAAAAATAAAAATAAAAAAGAAGGAAAGAAGAAGAAAAAGAAGAAAGAAAGAACTTACGAAACTATGACAGCAGAATTGATTTTGTAGGTCACTTACAAATTGGATTTCTTTTTGTTTAGTTTCATGACCCTTTTATAAGAGATTTTCATTTTTACACAAAAGATCTGGATTTTCTTTTATTCAATTTGTAATGGCTAAGAGCTCTCATTTCTTCTTAAACTTGTGATCTAAAATAACCATATTTTCTTTTTAGTATAAATCATTTCATTAGGAGTAATAGGAAATATAAGGTTTTTTGATTACTAAATATGAAAAGATATCATTATTTTTTGAATTAATTTTTTTTAAAAAATATCACATAAATTAATACGGAAATACTATTACCCAATAACATTTTTTCTTCTTCATTAAAGTTTAGGCAAACACACCTAAACTCTTCGAACAAACACATTTAACTAAAAGAAATACGCTTTGACTTCTTGAAAACTTGATCAAATATGCTACATGTCTCGAAGGCATAGTATAACGTGATTTTTTTTTTCTTGTCTTGTAATTAACTTTTGGTATTTTTCTTTTTTATGATCAGGATGGCATGGAAATGTGGAGAGGCAAAATCGCGGAGTGATTATGCCACCGACAATTGAAGGTGGAATGAATAGATAAGAGAGTAAGTGTTCATATTATATTTTATAGGAATATAGTACTAATTTGTTAGTGGATTGTGAGTGCTCACACTTGTAATCTAATTATGTACATGTTTATTACAACTGGTGGCTTTGTAATACTTTCTATTTAATTGTGATTATACTATATCATTACAAGGTGTATTTGCTTAAATTGTACACACTTTTTAGAGCCAGTTTTATAGTGTGTTTGATTAAGTTTTCGAAAAGTCATAAGTGTTTATTTTTTCTAAAAGGTATTATTTTAAAAAAATAAGGTGTTTGACTAAATTTTTGATAGAAAATAAGTACTTTTAGAGAATAACATAAGGTGTCTTTTAGAAGCTAAAAAAAGTAAATTCTCCCTAAAAGCACTTATTTGAAAAACACCTTTAAGAAAAATACACTTGAAAACACTTTATGAAAATCTGACCAAACACTAACTGCTGCTGAAAGTGCTTTTTAAAGTTTTTGGCCAAACACAGTCAGCTTCTCACCGAAAGTATTTTTTAAATAAGCTGATTTTAAAATTTTGGTCAAATGGACTATTAGTTGGGACAAAATATCCTTTTAGATTTTGGAGTTCTCAACAATAAATACCTGTCCTTCGTTGGAATAGAATCCCAAATGATAACACGAACATGTATGCGTAGTCAAATTAATACGTTTGTTCATATGCACACGGATTGGATCATCCACAACGAAGATGATACTCAAAAAAGAGACCATAAAGGAAACCGGAGCCAATGTAAAATCATTTTGAAACGCCCCATAATCGAAGGCAAAAAAGAGTACCTTACCATATATATATATATATGAATCTTTACTTGGAAATAAGCTTTATTCCTCCTGACCAATTCACCACTTCTCACTTACTACTTGCTTGAAAAAAGCATTATGAACGGTCCCCCATTTGAGACAACAGAATTCAGCTTCAGAAGGAAAAGAATAATACTACGCCTAAGATAATTACAGCAATCATTCACAGACCTTCTCTGCCTCTACTGCACGTAGGAACGAATCCAGAGCACTAACCTCAAATGCCAGTTCCTGTCGCGATCTAAAAGACAATGCCAACCTTAACTCTCCTTTGGAGGAACAAAATTGGGAGCCAAGTCATAGAAAACAGTGAAACACACTGTTCACAATCCACACTGTGCTACAGGGAAGCTGCAGTCCAGAGTGTCAAACCAACAACTAGGGAGCACAAGAGAGTACGAACATCGTCATGAGAATAATGTGAATGACAGCCAGATGCTGTTGAGTCTGATGAGGGAGCAAGCGTTGAGCTATTTGTGTATGTGCCATTTCTCCCTCCACTATGAATAACAAGTTTTGGGGAATGAGACAATGTTAATTGCAGATAAAGAGTTCATCAGACAGAAAAAGACAATAAAGAAATGACCAATTAGTAGCTGATAAAAGAACCAAATTTAAAACCGTACCTTCCTGGATATATACAAGAACCATTACCTGCGACAGGAAAACAAACATTAGGTATCGATAATCATGCAAATAGCAACATTGTCCCCAAAAATGCAGCCACAGACATATTTATGCAGGTTACTCTTGAACAAGTCCAAATCAGTATCTCATAATAGCTTAAAGTTATGTTATGTTACTTCAATCTTTCTAACACTGCCTAACTGCATAAAGGTTTGGCTGTTGAGTTCCGTAACACTCTGCCATCTGTATGTGCATTGCATGTGGAAGAAAAACATCTTTGCATCCATACTTTTGGAAGCACTACGTAGCCAAACAAGCCGAAAAATTTATACAGCCTAGCACAAAAAGCAGTTCATAAGGGATGTCATCCCTTGTTTTTGCTAATTTTCCTGATTAATGTAAATACATTTTCCCAAAATGCTTGTAGCAAACTAAATAGTTAATTTGCAAGTTGAATCTCATATTTCCAGAATTTTGTGTCAACCTTTTAAAGTTTGTGCTAGAATTCCAATTGGACAAGACACTTAACAAAAACAACATACGCAGTGTAATCCCACATGTGGGGTTCCACACGTGGGGTCTAAGGAGGGTAGTGTATATGCAATCTTGCCCCTATCCTGTGAAAGTCGAGAGGTTTATTGTCGTAGATTCTCGGCTCAAGTAAAGCATATTTTATATATATATAAACATGTAAAGCAAATACCGTAGCGAAACAAACCATGCTGAAAACAATTAAGAGAATTGGACAAGACACTTGTGATGTTGTATCTTAGGTTCAAATATTGGAGTCAGCAAATTCATGTAACCTGAGAATTCACAACAAGATAAAAGGCATAGTTTTGACAACTTACTAGGATCAGAGGTAGTGACTTTAGCAACCCCATTGAAGTTGCAAGTTCCATCGGCCATGCCCATCTTGTGATAGTACGCATCAAAAGCATATGATGCATGAGCAATCACGGTATTTGGTTCATAGCAAGGGTTTTCTTGCAACAATGGAGTACAGTCAACTTTCCCAGGTCCACAAGCCCAATCCAAGGCAGCTTGCACCATCTTTTTCTCCGCATTTTCCTTCGCAACACAAAAGGTTTGGTTTGTAGTGTCATTTACCAACACCGTTCCAGATCCTGTCAGGTGCAGGGTATAAACTTGCATTCCACTGGAATCGAAGAGCCCCCAGTTCTTCTCTGATATAGAACCAGGTCTGAGATCTTCATTGTAAAGCTCATAAATGTATGTACTAACCGCAATCCCAGGATGTTTGGGAGTCCCGGTGTTGTTAAGAACATGCCTAATCAAGTTACTATTATAAGTGTTAGCATTGTCAAGAGAGGCATCTGGTTCGTTGGAGTCACCCTTGGATGGCCAACCTGACTCAGTCACCACAATGGGGATGTTAGTGAAGTTCAAGTAGGACATAGAAAAATATGCTGCATCGACAACGGCATCAAATACATTAGTGTAGTGGAGGAGTGTGTTTGGATCAACAGCTTCCTTATTAGGGGGAAGGGGACGAAAAAGGGCATAGTCCAATGGGATCAGACCGTTGGATTTCATATAATCGTAATATGGATATACGTTGAGCATGAGATAGGAATCAGTGGACAGCAAAAATTTGAGCAATGGAACCATGACAGGGTCCAATGAGCGATTGAAGAAAGCTTGTGAGGGTGGAAATGAATCTAGGATGATAAAAGAAGAATGTGGGGTGGAGACTTTTATTTTGGAGTCTAGATTAGCAGCAACAAGGGCAGAGTGAATAAATTTCATGGCAGAGACCAAGAGAGGAGCAGCATTAGGAAGAGTTGTAAGGACTTCAGAACCGATGGCTATGGCTGTGATGTTGGTGGCAGGAACATGAGAGAGGATATTCCGGGAAACCCAATTGGCAGCAGTGGCATTGGACTGACCTATTCCTAAGAGCTGATCATTTGGTACAGAAACAGTGACGCGGATTCCAGTATTAGCAAGTGCAAGTAGCATAGCTTGGTCAGCATCAAATAGCCTGACATGCCGAATCTGCTGTGCTTTGAGGAGAGCCACCACCTGAGTTGGACTGGGCATGTCTGAGACATCAGTGCCAATGTTTACACCAACGAAAGCCTCTGACAAAAAGAAGAAAGATTAATTACAGTTTAGTTCAGCAGCTTTCAGTAGGAAGAAGAAATGACATCGCATTTATGGAACAATCAAGTTGAATCCCTTCGATCAAGGCTTCTTCGGCTGGAAATGCAGTAAATCTGATAGAAATAAGAAAGGCAGAAGATTAAACACAAAGT
Organism: Datura stramonium; assembly: GCA_018107945.1. Classification (NCBI taxonomy): domain Eukaryota; kingdom Viridiplantae; phylum Streptophyta; class Magnoliopsida; order Solanales; family Solanaceae; genus Datura; species Datura stramonium. Next base: position 111,987 of record JACEIK010001773.1, on the reverse strand, counting down.
TTTGTAAATTTTACAATTTCAGATGGTCTACAAGCCACAATCGATTTAGGATCCATCTCAGTCCACCGCTCAGTCAAGCCAAACACCTATCTTCTCATATCAGGGAGCAATTTGGCACATTGATTGGGAACATGTCTTTTCCTGCATTTCATTGGGATATTTACTATCGTCACCAGCCACGGTGTGAGTCCATCCCAGCGGTATGACATTCCCAGAACATCTGGTACCGTGGAGGCTCATCCGTACCGAGCTTAACTGTATTGGAAAGAAGATAAGAATCATACCTNCTATCGTCACCAGCCACGGTGTGAGTCCATCCCAGCGGTATGACATTCCCAGAACATCTGGTACCGTGGAGGCTCATCCAGTACAAGATGTGCATGGTGGTAGATGGCTAAGCTACAGTTGGTCTCACGTTAGCATTTTTGTCAATCTTTTAATCAAATGTTTTTGCTTTCTACTGTGTTGCTTAATATCATGTTGATAAGTTAATTTACATCATTAGATGATTTCTACGACCAATGATCCCATTGATTCAGATGATTTTGTTACTCCCAATAGTGCCTTTGATCCCTATGGGCTGACTTCTTCGGCTAGGACAGTTGCATCTATTGGTAAAAAGCACATTATAGCCAGAAAAAAGAGTAGAAAAGGGTGTGCTCGCCTATGATCATGCGATAGAGCATGATGTAATAAAAGGAGGCGGGAAGGGATGACCGTGACCATTATTATGATGGTGCCATCGGTGGGCAAGGTATGACCCTTAGGCCATTAAATAGGCTAAAGCATACAAGTTGTGGCACTCATTGGTGTCTAGGAGACGTTGTGTACATCAAATTAAACTTATGTTTTTTGTGCACACATTTCATAACGATGAATCTAATCCAACATTTCTGCCACAAACTAAGCTATAGATAGTTCGAATATCCACCATCCAGACCCCCCAAAGAAGGCGTCATTAAGACAAACAATCATAAATCAGAAGGAAGCCTCTCTCTATATGCCATCACATCCACCTTCCCATTTCTGAGATTTTTATGTCCAATATTAACTGACACAATTGTTTCAGCCAGAAGACAGAAGCCGAAAAGGCGGACGATTCTCAACGAAGATTCACAATAACATTATGCTCACTATTTTAATAACAACGGGGCTAAAGTATCCTTGACATCACCTGACAGTTGATTCAAATAAGACAAGAGAAAGTCCATGTGCACTAAAACATTTTCAGAAATAATGGGCACATAAGTTTTATAAAGCAAACAACCACACCATGTGCTAATTTGTTAATTCTTAAGAAGATTGACAAAATAGCCTTGAAAGCACATCAAAGGGACCTTAAAGGATTTGCAGAGGAAGGCACATGAGGTGGGACACATTAGAACTAATCTGGGAAGATGATCATATTATAGAATTTCATAAAAGTGAAATTATTTATTAAGAGATACCATGTTTAGAAAGTCAAGATTACTAAGGCAAAAAGTTTCTTGCTTTAGAAAAATCATAAAGAAAATGACAGGGTAGCAAAAGTATTCACATTTACACACATTTTGCCTCTTTTACTTGCTTTAACTTTTGAGCATTCAGCTCCAGTTTGTCAAAACTAAGTAACTTTTGATTTTTGTCAAATATTTGAGCAAATTCTGTCTGTTAAATTTGAAGAAAATTACATATAAAAAAAGAAAACAGAAATTTCTAAAAGGTCTTATCAAATCCTAGAAATCACAATACAAAATTTTACATTAGACACCAAAATATCAGAAGTTACACCTCAAAAAGCTTCAAATCCTACAAAATAGATTAAAATTGCACATCCAAAAATGAGTTCCCCCCTAACAAAAGTCTTTACAGTTCCCGAATTTGTTAAATAAGATCTTTTGGTATGTTTTTTTTGTAGCCGAGGGTCGTTTGGAAAAAGTCACCTAACTTCAAGAGGCAAGGTTTAAGGTCTGCCTCCACCTTACCCTCCCGGGAAATCACCGGGTATATTGTTGTTGTTGTTTTCTCTGATAGTACTTTGCAATGCAGAATGGAGAAAAGATTGGTTTACTAATGTGAATAAACAAGCTAAAATGAAGGCAAACATACAAGAAGCAAATCAGAGTCAAGAAAATAACTCACTCATAAACAACATATAGAATCTTCAAAGAAAGTTAGGTGGAGAAGTATCAAGTCATACAAACAGAGGAGGGAAAACAAACAAATAAGCCAATATATTTTGGGATATTTCCCATCGAGATTCAAAGTAAGTAGAAATAAAGACACACAGAAGAAAATAATAGTTTAAAATAAGCTAATGGAAGTAAGAAAATAGTAAAACAGAAGTTACCCTCATTAACAGAAAGAGCAGAAGTCACTAAAAGTGAAAGAAGAAGTAAACTCATTGAACTCATTATTTCCATTTTGTAAAGCTTCAATCTTTCAAGACCATAGCAACCCCTCAAGCAAAACTTCCCTACAAGCCCCAAAAAGAAAATGGGGGTGTGGTGGGGAGGGGGGAGGGATGTGATTATGAGAAGATGGACACATTTGAGTAGTGTGGGTTCATTTTATTCCCAGGTCTTGTATAACATCGAAGTCCCTGTCAGAGATCTAAGGGCTGAGATTAAAACATAGGATGCTCTGTGCCTTGAAGCTAAAGAGATGGAAACTTGAAGGTCCCTTTTGGGACACCAAAGAACACTTTTTGCTTAGTGTGTTTTTTGTCTATAGACTTTTGGACATAAAATATGTTATATTTGAAAGGAAAAAGAAAAATAATAATAAGAAGAAGATAGTATTTGATTATAAAAAAAATTGAAAGACTAATTAAAATTATTCTTTAAAAAATTTTTAAGGAATTATCATAGTCTTTCAATAACATCTTATATGAATGTGTTTGATCAAATATAAAATTAAAACAAGTTTCTTAAAATTGATTATCTAAAATGATATGTCATATTACATACATATTTTTATAATTATAAAATTATATCATTGTCAGTAATATAAAAGAATATTAAACATTAAATTTTAAAAAAGAGTGTGTCACAGCGAGCAAGAGAATGTAATTTTGGAAAGCGGACCAAACCACCTACTAATCATGTTGCAAAACTCCGTTAAGAAGAGATTGTAACGGAACAATAAATACTTTCTTAAATTCTTGTTAAGAGATTTTAAATTTAAGCTTTGATTGAATATGAAATTGCTGTTATTAAAATATGTTATGTTTTTTTAATATAGATTTAACATGGATTTTTTTGGTGATTTGAAGTGTATTCAAAGATTGTACAGTGTTCAAAGATTGTGCAATGCCCAATGAGAGCTAAGTTCTGATAAATGGCATTCAATTGTCAATTTCTAGAGTGTCAGGGACATCAGGAGCCTGCCTTTAATTCGTCTCTTCCCTTTCGTCAAACAGTATGTGTGCGCTCTTTTAGCTATTGTCTTGGCGCATCTGCGCCTTTAATTCAACAACCAAATATAGTAATACGTGTTTGTCCATACCATAACTCATAAGTTTTATCAATCATATTTTTTTAAAATTATATATTTGATATGAAGAAATTATTTATACTGTGCGAAAGAATTATATTAAAGACTAATTACACTATAACTTATGTTTAATTATTATTTTTATTGAACTAAATTTCAATCAATAAATATTATATTCTTTAAAAAGATTTTCTGATAGAATATATATTTTTTTATGATCTGTGAGATTGCATAATGATAGGGGAAGTTTTGATAATTTTTACATATTATGGGATTTTTCATATTTATTAGAAAAATTTCTCTTGTTTATGCAAAACTCCAAAAAAATTTCATTGTTGGGGGAGTTTGAGCTGGACCCAAGATTAATTTAACAAAATTCATTCAATATACATGACTGTATAGAAAGTTTCATACATACAATACATGTTAAAAATATAAAAGTGAAGATATACAATTTCGATACAAATTTTAGACCCCAAAAATAAAAGCACGCCTAAACTAAATAAATTTATCATATTTGTACATAATTCATACATTAAAACATGTTTATAAATAACATGATATACAAAAATTAAGCAAAACCGTTTATATTTATCATATTTTATACACAATTCATACCCTAAATCATATTTGTAATCTGCTATAAAAAAATTAAGTAATGTAGTTTGTATTATCATATTTTAAGCACAATCTATACAATAAAACATGTTTATATATAACCTGGTATAAAAAAGATTAAGTAAATCAATTTATATATCTATTTCATACACATAAAAGAAAATTAAATATACCATTTTGCATGCCCCACTTTCAGACTATAGATAGTTAAATGTTCAAAAAGTTAAACATGTCATATTATATATCATTCCACACAATAATTTTTGTTGAATTTTAAGGAGTGAGAGAGAGATTTTGGTTGATTTGTATGAAAAAATATATTTTGAAATATGAAAAATGGTGAAATTAAATGGATAACTGATAAAGTCTAAGTTAAAAATTATAGTCCTAATTTTGAGTCGAAAAACTTGGGACATTTAAAATTTCAAAATTGTTTTGTTTTATAATATAAATTTATGTCTTGGTTAAATAATAAAAAGTATTATCATATAATTTAATTTAATGTCTTATATAGTTATGTAATTTTTCAAATTCAAGTGGCATGTCAAATAAAATTTCAATTTTAAGACGGCTTGAAGAGTCACATGAGAATTAAATTTGAGTTTAATTACACAATTTGTCCTATTTGTTTGACAGACTAATTACTTGATTAGTAAAAAAATTGAGT